>MU159044.1:218769-240943 GCA_015888305.1 Antheraea pernyi | reverse complement strand
ATATAATATATATGAGTCTCCTTGACGTGTCCGGCAAAGACGAACCTTATTGTTTTTGATTGTAAGTATATGATCCGCTTAGCCAAATTTTATTTTGAAGATATTTTGCAGAATGCACATTTAAGCGCGGCAATTGACCGTCAGTATTATATGTAAGAAGGCTTCGGACGGGTTTTAATTATAAGGCATTTCGCATCTAGTTCTTGTAATTGCTTTTCTTCAAGATTAGTAACTGCGCCTTATGAACAGCACTGAGTCAATAACGTCTCTGTTGGGCGAGCTCTTGCCAATCCTCATACGAAAGACAACCTTCACATGCAATTAGATGTCGCTTTAAGAAATCCCTGTAACGCAATAGCTGACCTCCACGAGTGCATTGACTCAACTGTGAGTAGAAGACAGCTTTATACAGTATTAATGGTCTGATTATTTGAAGAAAATTTCGTATCAGATTCAGCGTAACAATGAGCAAATTTAATTAGAAAACGCTACCTATAAAACGTATAGATTCCCATCAGGTTGAAAGTCTGCGACTGTGTCGTGTACGAAATTACTTTGTAGGGAAAAAAAACGGGGAAATAAGGCGACATCCACCCGAGCCGGCGCGCGGCGGTCATTACGTTAATGCGAGACTAAACTTGATTGATGACGCCTGGCGAAATTGTAGGCCTCTCGTTACTGTGTCGTGTCTGTACGCTGTCGTCCGCTATTCTGTATTCTCTTGTTCTGTGATGTGCTTTAAGATTTTATTAATAATAGCTTAACAAAATTATAATACGCTTGATTTGACATCATAAATTTTGTTCTTAATAAAAACGTCAGAGTACTGCCACTGACTGTCATAAGTTTATTAGTATTTATAGCCCACTGTTTATTAGTTATTCATATCGTTCTGCATATATACCTCCTTAGTGATTTTGTGAAATAACCAATACTATAATAACAAATATGTATTTTTCTTCATTGTACAGCCAAAAAAAAAAGTTTTAATCTGTTTCATTAAAGTTATACTTCTTTTGACGCATTAGGGAAAATGGTAAGAGTAAATTTTTACGATGCACGCGCAGACCGTCACGAAAAACCGACACCCTGAAGTTATTACGATGCGGGCGCACACCGTCACCATCCCTGAAGTTAGCTATAGTCAACATTTTGTTTCTTTGTATTTGTTGTTTGTATTTCTTTGTATTAGAACTTTCAATGTATTAAATACCTTTTTTCTATTGTTAGTGTCGTTTTTTCTACAAACGTAGAATAAGGCGAAAGATAAATATTTTGATAAGATTTTCATCTTGTTACGCCAAAGAAGTATAACTTCTAACGCGTGTACATAAGTACACACACACTTTTCTTTAAAGCAGACACGCACTGTTGTGCGATTTAATAATCACATAGAAATAGTAAATCACTCTAAATTAAGTCCTAGCGTCATTACATCGTAATGATTTTTTTTACCGATCATAAAATATTTGTACGGTATTGTATCGCACATAAATTGTAATGTCAAGTATCTTGTAATTTTTTCCTCTATACCTCACGAAAACTTTTCTATTGTATAACATTTTCTTTTCGTATCGCATTAGTACACTTAATTCTTCAGAAAGTAGAAATGTTACTCGATTTACGATTACCATAACATATAATACTATCTCCACACTGTAGATATGTATTACCATATTGAGCGAATTCTGTCTCACAAACCGATGACGGCTGAAACGAATGAATGTCCAGCTGAATTGATTTAACGCTCGCGCTAGTTCTGTTATCGATTGGTAGACGGTTTACGAATCGAGTCGTAGTTGAAAACCGCTACCTTACGGTTCGAAGAATTCAAATTTCCGTGTCGAGATTCGACATAAACTCGTGTATTTTCATTGTGAAACTCGAACAAAGACACAAAGACTGACACAAACTTATAAACTAATACTTAAAAGAATTAAAACTGTTATCTTTACTGTTTAAAAACGTGAACTGTTTACAGTTTTTTTAAGTTAAGGAACCAAAATATTCTTTGCTAAATATTAAAGTACATATTGAAGTGAAAACCTATTAAGGCGCGTTGAGATTTTTTTTTGGGTGAACAAAAATAGTGGAATTCGCGTCACCGAACGCTTTCCATGAGCTATATTTATACTGTGTATATATGTACATATATATATCTCCGTGTGTTATTAGTATACATTATATATACAAAGTATATCTCTCTACATATTACACTGTATAAATATGTATACATATTACACTATATAATTATTGCTCCGAGTGCCGATATACGTAGATATGAAGATCACACTAATGTTAATAATTACAATAAACAAATTCAAAAATTTTAATATTGTCATTCACACTATAATTCATTTAAAAATGCAAAAGCGAATAACGCAGTTATTTCATATCTTTTGAGATTTCACTTCTGTCGGCAGTCCTTATGATTGCCTCGATTTTTTTTCGCTAGTGAAACGTATTCCAAAGCAGTTTGAAAATATACATTTTTTTTTCGAACTGACTACGCTATTGACCTGACGCAAGCTTCACCGGACTACATAAGAAAATATACATAATATGTCCTTTTATTACAATAATGTTATTGGAACCAAAGACAATATAATAAATATTTATTTACACGTTATTGTGTTCAAATATTTGTCAGGAAAACGACAACGAAATCAAATTATATAATCAATACAAAATAATTCCGATAGCATGTTTAATGAAGCATTTGTTTGTCCATCGTGTCTTTGAAGTGAGTCAACTCGCAGGAATCAGTCAGTTGTTTACCTGTTCTGTATTGCTATGTTACTGTGCTTTAAGATTCTAGAGCTATCTAATAGCAAATGTAAGCCTCTCCCGGGACTAAATCCTTTGTCTGAATATGTACGTACCGAATTGAATTTAGTTTGTCTTTTAATTTACACGGTTCAATTTGAAATATGTATATATATATAGAAATATGTATCTATTTTTTAAGTAGCCAGCGCTCTACAGTCGATTAAGATAGAATTGATACTTTTATTGTTGAAAATAACTTGTTGATATGCTCTATCGAAGATATCTTTGCCTACATATTTCTACAACAATAAGTTTATACGTTGCGATTCTAGCAGTAGTACGTTGATTAGGTAGTCTACCAACCCCATTAAAATATAGTCTAATAACCCCGAATTGCTTTGTAATTTTGAACCACATGCCATAACCTTAAAGCTGCGGCGAAATGAAAACAAGTGCTACGTCATAAAAAGATTACCTATTAAATCTTACATTAAATTACTTCAAAACAGACAACAACTAATATGTAGTCGTTATTACAAGCTATTCTACGAAAAAAATAATTAAAACCTACATGTATTGGTTTTCGATATTATGCTCCTGGTACCAGACGATGTGAGTACATGATGCCACATTTCGAATGATTGAGTGGGGGGAATACATCGGGCTTCCACGGCTAATGAGATAACTGTTACAGAATGCGTATAGTCAGCCGGTCGGTCAGCGAAAGCAATAACACTCTCTAGACACTGTGACTATTTATCCGGGCAGAGCTTCGCCTTACAACAACTTCCACATAGAAATGCGTGTAGATCAACAACATATTGCCCTTTACATGCCGAACTCCCACCAATGAAGTCTCTTACACCGGTGTGAATAATGAACAGCTGATAACTTCAACCAATAGCGTTTGAGGTCATTAGTAGCACCCCCGATTAAGTCAAGAGCGCGGTATCGCAGGTCAATAGTGGCTCGCCCGGGTGGCGTTGCTGTCTCGCCTCTCGAGTATGTCGTAACGGTACCGGACGTAGTCATAACATTACTTTCGAGTAGCTCTAGTTTTTCATAATTAGTCAAATTACCCCTATAGTCAACCATACCCGGTCTCCTCTATGCGATTGAAAATTGAACGGGAAATATAACTGCATGCGCTTTATTCAAATTTACGTAATATAGGTATGCTCAATGAGTTGTCCGTGTGTTAGTTCTAAACTATAGACGCTTATAGATGGCTCTTGTACATATTGCTGTTACGATACATGACTGTTGATGCATAGTCTCGGGTTGGCGAGCGCTTTCCAGATTTGCATAAGTGATTTACATTCACGCCTAAAGGGATACAACGTAAGATATTCAAGTTTGAATTTTGATCGTATGTTATTGTGTGCAATCAAAGTTTAACGTTAATATTGTACACGAGGATACCGTGTATACCGAACTATCTATTTCTAGTGTTTTATGTTGCGTCATATTGAAAATACCCTTTGAATTGAGAAGGTTATCGTTGTTTGTTAGAGAGTCAGTATACGTATTAAGTTTAAGTATCAAATCGTTGATGTTTTTGTTCATTTTAGATATATATGAATTAAGTATTAGTTACAAAAAGCTTTAATGAAAACCACAGAACGATTATAATATTGTAGCAACTCGAAAAGTATGAGCAACGGCATACGCGTAATGTACTCAATTATCTGTTAATTAGATGGTAAATGAATCGGAACACTTGGTAATTGGAAAATCAGTGTAGAGTAAATTACTTAATTTATTAATTATATTGTTATTAACTTCTTTGTTGTTATTCATTCTCCTATATCATATAATCAGTGTTTTCCATTTTCTTCTAATATATAATATAAAAATTTCATGCCACGGTGTCTGTAGTTGAACTCCTCCGAAAGGGCTCGACCGATTTTTATAACGTTTTAAATGTATATTTTTGGTTGGTATGAGAATAGGTCATAAAGTATATTTTAGGTGATCAGGGTGTTCCTAACCAGAAATACTTTTTTAAATTTTTATAACAAATTATCTCTTTAGTAATTTTTAAAATTTGCCAATAAAAATACTTATAACCCCAAATTTTCACACTCCTAACAATACCAAAATGATTCAACGGCCGTTCGTATTTTTAACAAAACATATTTATTGATGTTGCTGAATGCTGAATGAATGTTGCTGTAGATGGCACTACGTTCGACACAATGAAATTTCATCCACACATGCATGAGTAAATCATTCGCCAAACCAACAAGGTATTTGTTTGAATGAGTCGCTAAATTGTTTGGTTTCACCATTGAAAAAGGTGGCAGTCGTTATAATCGGGTTCTAGGTTTTTTTAAAGATTTTTCGAGTTTAGAAATACAATTGCAACAGGTAGGTAACCGATTTTGCAGGCGAAGTTGCGCGGGTCAGCTAGTACTTCTCTAATAATCTCGCAACTATAGGTATATCTCGATGCTGTATGCGTTGTTTAGAAATGTCCTAATTAGAAGATAACGTGCACGCAGTAATGGACTAGCGATGTTCAGGCCACGGCCATCTATAAGCGTATGAACCCGTGTTACAATGCAGGTCTGTTATTGAGCCGACTCGCTTGGCTAACGCTCCGTTAATTTGCATAACTGATGTATATTTATACATTGAGGGATGTGCTACATTAGGTTCGTTTGCATCTACGCTATGTTTGTGATAAAGCTATTAAATTAGGTATCTTTGGCACACAAAGTGTACCTGAAATATTTCTCTTTGTCTATTTATATGAGTTTTATTTAATACACGTTTTTAAATACTTTGCATTGCTATGTGATGAATTTATCTATTTATACGTGTAATAAGGTTGTACACCTAATTTGTACTTTTAGATTTTTGAAAATTGTTGCAGGTGTCTAGGAATAAATAATAAAATACATTTCAATCATTTTTAGAAATGTCTGCCTGTACGTCTGTTTGTCTGGACACGCATCACTGCTAACGTACTGCGTTCACGACAAAACCGCTCCAAGAAAACCGTAAAGCATATCCTCGAGTAACATTTAGTCTTTGTTTCATTAAAATCGGTCCACTCTATCAAACGTACTTGTAATTTGAATGACGGCTCGAGTTAAGTACAAGAACATAGTAGATAAGTAAATGCAGTTCAATCTCTTACAGAAACAGGATATTGTAAAATGTATTAATAATATCTAAGATACAGTAAACGAAGACGGTTTTTGGCAATATGTTCCACGCGGACCAAGTCGCGGGTACAGCTGTCTTATCTTATATGCAAATAAAATAACGAAGGTCTACTTTTGTACGCGCATCACGCAAAAAATCTAGATTGATTTCGATTATTTTTTTTGTAGTTTTACGTCATAAACATCTGGCCTTCATTGATATAAAATATCGCGATATCTTCATTTAATACAAAGATATTAAATATTTAAGAAACTTGACTATTTCCGTTTGTAATTGTCAAAAAAATGTTTGAAAAGATGTGCGGAATTTTTTGGTTAAACATGAACCAGTCAGTGAGACAGAACATGGAAATCTTCAAAGATATTGACACATTGACTTCAATTGCCATTTTATTTCATCACCTGGTCGTAATGTAGGTGATAGAACTACGCTGAAGCTATAAATGGTTTCAGAATGAATGGGCCGGCTTGATTCATATTGAAAATTAAATAAAATGTTGAACACCTTCATTACGACAAAACTATGGATTTCACTGTGTGCAGTTAAACACATTACGGTTAGAATTAAAAAATCTTTTCAAAAACCTTTCAGAAATCTTAATATCTAAAATGAGACTTGATTCATATTGAAATATGACGACTCATCTTTAGTATGAGCAATGTAAGCACAAACTTTTGTAAACATTGTTAAACGTTCGACACTTTTAATTATGGTTGTTAATTACGTAGTAAAATGGATATAGGTGATATTTTTTATTATCTCCAACATTATTGATTTACAATATAAAACAAGATACAAGATGTATTATGTATCTTTATTGCTTTATTTAATGACCATGCTAATTCAATTATATAGCCACTTTCAATTTCATTAGTGATTAGTTCATTGTCGATGTATCTCGTATAGCAGTGTATAGAGACGAAGTGAGGTTACTTGAGCCTTGTCCTATTGTATAGTGCATTTGCAAATATACGATTAGATAAATCGATATCAACACAAAGGATTGTTCTAGTTAGGCTTCTGTGTATTTAAATATAATCTATGCAACTATTTGCAGTATATACGAGTATATTGTGTTTTGTGTTACGAGTTCTTTCTTTACTCTAGTTATTATGTGTATTGTTAATTCATTTCCTTATGAAAAGCTATTATTATAAAGATGTAAGTTTTTTTGTTTGGGGTGTAAGGGGTGTCGCATAATATCTAAGACTTGAGACATCCAAGCCAACCTCACCTGCACGTGGTGCACCCTGCTGAATAACGAACGAGACAATGGCGAAAGCGGGGTGGTAGGGTTTTACAGCCTGACTGGGTCGCAACCACTATGTATATGGCGAAAAGGCCCGTCATAGTGATTCGCTTCTGCGGGTCGCGTTTCGGGATCAGCCTGTGCATATCCAGCTTTTCGCAGGCCGGCATGATAGCGGCGACCGCTGATGGATAGTGTGTAACTCGGTGGTCGTCATTGTTTTTGTATTGTACTGTGCTTACCATCAGGCACAGTGCAGTCATTTTGCCGCGCTACAATAAAAGAAAAAAAAAGAAGGTAAATTATGGTACTATTGGTCGATTCTATAAATATTTAATAATAGGTAGCTGTATTATCCTTCAGAGATATTTAATGTAAACTAAGTCATGGATAGTTGTTGTGAAATTAATTTACAATTTGTAAGATATTTTCCAAACTCTTACATGTACTTCTTCCTAATACCTAATTCGTAGGACGAATGGGTATGAATTAGTAGAGCACATAATGAGTTTTCCCATTAATTCATAAGAAAAGTGCGTGCGTACAAAGTACACATGTCAGGAGTGAAACTTTTTTGGCGAACTAATTTATAAGTCTTGTTTATATTTATACAAACAAGAAAAAAGAATAAAAAGTTTTTTTATTTATTTAATCTGCGTTTACTGCAATTGACGTCACTTCCGTTGCATACCTGCGTGACGTTACATCTGTAAAAATTTTACCCTCAAGTTTCATTAAAAAAAAAAAACTCATGCCTTAAATACTTTAAATATATAAACGAGAGTAACAGAGATATATGAGTACTATGTTACACTAATCACGTATAGGGTCGATGCAGTCAGGATTGCCAATAAACACTCAGTAGATACTGTCACTATTTATTTGGCCAGAGCTTCGCCTTACAATAACTTCCACATAGGAGTGCGTCCAGATCAGCGACATCTTGCCATTTATATGCCACCGATGTAGTCTCACACCGGAATGAATAATGAACAGCCGATAACTTCCACCAATAGCGTTCGAGGTCAGTAGTAACACCCCGATAGAGTCAATAGCGCGGTATCGCAGGTCAATAGTGGTTCCCCGGGTGGCGTTGTAGTCTCGCCTCTCGGGTGTGTCACGGTACCGGACGTAGACATTATAACAACTAGTATGCTTTTTTCAAAAATAACTTCTTTGAGATCACAAAAAATAAACTTTCCTTTTATATAATTTTAGTTCTTAATAAGTATTTCTTTGAAAATTGTGATTTCTTATGTATTTTACTGATTTAGTGTATTCATAATGGAAATTGCAAAAAAAAAACTACGCCAGTGCGACAACTTCAAATTTTGATGCCATATACAGTTATAGCAGTTGTAATCTTATTACATACATTATTTCAATGTATTTTACATCCTGAGTATCTTTGGTACACTGTAGCTCAAAAGTGAAAAGAATAAACCGTCGCGGAGTTCCATATACAGAATTGAAATTCTGCTTCTGGTAGTTTTTATTTTTGGCAACCAGTCTTCTAGATTATTACTGCCATTGTCGAGTCTGTAATAATATTACAAGTGTCATGTGAAAATTTCTTTGCCAGAACTTTCCAGAGAGTTTTTGTTGTATCTCAGAATTCATGCTCCGTGGTATTATTTTCCCATCCATTTCACTTGTGCACAAAACTGTACTATATTATGTAGAACACCACCAATATTACAAACTATATAGTCAAATATCACAAGATTATTAATAAAATATAGAATAACGTACATGCCAGACTAAGATCCCGCCAAAAACTCCTTTCGAAATGAGTTTTTTTTTCGATTGTAGTCCATTAGGAAGGAACAAAAAGTTCCGTGATCGTTTTTAAATAACGGGGCGATTATTTCGCAATCCAACCTTTGTATTTTCACTTTGAAATTTTTTGTCACGCTCGTTATTTTTGTTTGCTCTTGTATTGTTGTGTGTACTCGTATTTGTATAATATGACGGCCGTGGATATTTTTTTTATTATAATCATTAGAACCCACAGAAATGTCGTGTATTTTTTTTCTTATTATTACTTAAGTATATGTAAAGAAATACGGTTTTTTTTTAATTCTAATTAAAACCTAAACTCTTAGTTACATCGATATTATTTTGTTTATTTATCATAGGTTTAGTCGCTTCATTCATCAATTTCTTAACGATGTAATATAAATATGTACATATACACGTAGTACGTAGAAAATAAATTAACTTCATTTTATATTATAGGTTATTTTCTAACAGAATCTGAAATAGAGTCAACTCTAGGGTCAGGAATGATATATATATTTTTTAAGTTGAAAGAAACAATCACCGCATCGACACAGATAATAATAACGTAAAACTTAACATTATACATAGTAAAACCTCTATGTAGTAAAATTGAATAATCCTCCTTGACCGAGTTCCATTCCGTTTTCGCAACGGTTCATTTAACATAACATCCTTACTAAGCACACATTGGACTGTAACTGCCATGCGAAATACCCTACTTACAGATCATATTTCACGACAATACCTCACTGAGCACCTCGGCAATGTGCGTCCAAGTCCATTCAGAGCCACCCGATAGAGCGGTTTAGCGAATACTCCGACTGTGGAGAACACTCCTTACGGTTGTTTCGATCGTGAATCACCTTTACTTTTCCCATTTACCGGTTCTATTCGATCTCGTCGGGGCAATTTTTATCTCTACATCCAGTAGACTACGTTTTTCAACCGCAGCTTTGATATATACAGCTCTATTTACTTTTATTACATTGATCCCGTTCGCGTTTCGAATAATTTTAGCCTATAAAATGGGTTGAGGCTGTACGGAGAAATCCTTATTGGGATTTTCCGTTCGCTATTGATTCCAGTTTGTTTAATATTTATGGGTAATGTATTTCAATCGATATCTAAAGCCATTATTGTTTCGAATCTTCTAGTGAGTCTGCTCATGTTTTTGGTTAGTTTTAAAGATGTTTAGTGTTTATTGTTATTGTTATTTGTTTTATCTCTTGGTGTAATTATAATACCTTTTTTAATGTCTATGAAATTATTATTCTCTGTCAAGGGATAATGCCTTATTGGTGTTCAGTCATTAAGTTCGAGTGCTTCAATGAGTCTTAATCTTTGGTTGAAGAAAAACATCGTGCAGGAACTAAACATGCGCTAGACGCTTAGGTAATTTACGCCTGGCTATTTAAAATATCTCGCAACTTCTTATCTCTGCCGTACCGTGAAGCTGTGGAACAATCTCCCGGCCAGTGTGTTCCCTCCTTCCTATAATATGGGGTCTTTCAAGCGTAACGTGAAGAGACATTTATGCAATCCGGCATGACAGCGGCGACCGGTGGGGGATAGTGTGTCTCTCGGTGGTCGCCATTGTTTTTAGATTATACTGTGCTCACCATCAGGCACAGTAAAGTCACATTGCTGTGCTACGATAAAAAAAAAAAATATGAGTAGATATTTACCGGCTATTGCAATAGAGAGCTAGTTTTCCTTGGCTGAACTTGTTACTTTTTCAATTAACACCAGAACTTAGATTGTGGTACGAAGATAGGTTTATCTTCTATGTAAATGAAATAATACATGTCTTTCGTTGTGCGCACATCAAGCTAAAGTACTGGGTAAACTGTAATAAAATAATTTCATTTCTTAGAATCTAGAAAATCCTTTTCTAAAACAGATATCGTGATATTTTCAATCTTTCTTTTAAATAAAGATATTAAAGTTTTAAGGCACTACATTTTTATGAGTACTATAATCCGATGTGTATTTATTGCCATCGGGAAGTGGGGCAAGTAATGTGGTGCAGGTATCAGCTAGTATAGAATAGATGAATAAAAAATATATAGTATCACACTGATTTATAGTAACAGGGCATATACAGCAGTATTGCTAAGGCTACCGCAATTTAGAAACAATCAGTCAGTGGTCAATGAGAGACCGGCAGTCCATTCTGGTCGTTGATATCATGTCGGCTTATAGACCTCTCCGTTGCTAGATTTATATATATTACTTTGGTACTGCAAAACCGCATGAAAATCCGTTCAGTAGTTTTTGACTTTATCGCGAACAGACAGACAGACAGACGTAACAGTCCTCTGTTTTCAGTCCTTTGTTTTATAATATGTAATGATGATTCCAAAACTCGATGAACTAAAAAGAGTTACTGTGTATATAATCATTAATTTTTCGGGTTCAGTGAAGTACAGATATCTTCCACCCCGATTGGTTACTACATGTACCAGCTGATCATGTAAAGCGATAATCCTAAATCACTATAGCAGGTTTTGCATCTAGTATATGGTGGTGTGGTCTAGTCGGTATTGTATAATGTATTGTAATGTATTTTTTCTTATCCAGTTGTAGTTGATATAAGTAGGTTTCGTATTCGTAAGTAGGTGGTAGAGCCACGCTGAAGCTATTATTGGTTTCAGCATGAATGGGTCGGCTCGCCCGGGGTACTACTACCATCCTCTCATAGAAAACAGACGTGAAGTAACAGTGCTTCCATTGTTGCGTTTCGTTCGGTCAGTAAGAGCGCCGGAGGCCCACCTCCCCTCCCCTCCCATCTCCTCCCATCTCCTCCCATCTCCTCTCCCCCCTTCCTCCCATTGCCCCGAACACAGGCAGACAACGCACTTTCGACTCCCCTGGTGTTGTTACTGTCTATGGACGGTGGTGATCACTTAACATCAGGTGACTCTATGTATAAAGAAGCAGAGATAAAACCGTTACGAACATCTTCCTTTTCTGTTGATTTTCTTTGTTTAGTAGCTATATACAACACTTTAGTGAAATTAGTGTTTTAGTGTTATCCGTAAAAAAAATTGGAAATACTTTTTTTCCATACCATCGAAGAGTCCAAGCCTTTATAAGTCTCTATTCGTCGTATTTAAATCTTCTTACATGTACAATCTACAATATTTGTACAGTAATCAATATAGTTTTACCGTTTAGAATAAAAACAAAAAGAAACATAGATAGGAAACATTATGTGAAGGAAACACTTTGTACACGTTTTATGATCGAATTTCGACAACTAGACAACCATTACTCATATTAAATTAAAAAGTAAATACTTGTATTTATTAATTCGATTTTGGACAGTAACTAATATAAATTTTAGTGATACCCGCTATCGGCCGTCAATTAAACCACTCCCTAATCTACACCATTAGTCGAATCCACTCTGCGGAAGCTTTATTAAATTGACCGCTATTGAGTTACTTTAGGGCTCGTGGCTTTCAGGTGACTAGTTTCTTTGGATCGTGGCAATTTGTGTGGTTACGTGAGCAGTGACGTCATTATGTCTTCGTATACAGCTCTCCCTTTTGTTGAAACTGTCTACTATTGTTTATTTCAATAATGATTGTTTTAAGTAGAATTGAGGACATAATAAAATAAGTTCTACGATTATTGTAAGATGTGTTTAAAATTTAATTAAGACTTAAGTGTAAAAATAAAAACGAATACGACTATGCCGGGCTTTTTACCATATACATGGCCATATACATGGTGGCTGCGACCCCGTCAGGCTGTAAAACCCTACCACCCCGCTTTCGCCATTGCCTCGTTCGTTAATCAGCAGGGTGCACCACGTGCAGGTGAGGTTGGCTTGGGTGTGTCAAGTCTTATGATGTTTAGGGTGAATGTCCAATGCAGTTTATATCCACGTATAACAAGGCCTAACTAGAATGGTCTCACAATAAATTGGGTTTGTAAATGTTACACTAAGTGTTTGTTTAGCGGACAATTGAAATATGTACCTATGTTTTTTGCTTAATTATCTTTTAACCTATTGCCTCATGGATGGTTGTTTTTTAAATAATACTTATATATTTTCTTGGCTGTTATTTCAAACAATTCTCTACTATTATTGTATTAATATTATGTTTGAACATTATATTTTCATCTTTGTAAGATATTTTGTACTAGTTCTATAGACGGCTCACGGTACACTGCGCCACGAAAATAACGTTATTATCTTAGTATATTTTATGCCAGACGTTTTCTTATTGAATTATTGAAGAGACTTACAATGTATACAATTTTTTGTATCGATCTATTCGCAAGTCTGTGTTTTATATCGTATTTCTAGGTCAACGGTTGTTGTACCTACATAAGTCAGAATATCTAAGTTATTTGAGTTAAATAACTGCTTTTACCCATACGTGACTTTTATGAACACACGATCAGTCGTGTAATCGAAATGGAATAATATTAGATGAATAAATACGATTACTTGTAAATCTGGTTTTCGTGTATTTCATTGTCCAAACATATTTTATTCAAAATTTTACTAGCTTTTGTCGTCCACTTCACTCGCGTTTATGTATGTGTCACCTATCCCTTGGGAACAGTACTCTCTCTGTGCCCCTGGTAATGTGTATGCGAAATTTCTTGGTTCAGTAGTTTTTTATGCCACCCCAGACAAACAACAGACACATTTATTTATATGTATGTATCATAGAGTCAGCCAACACGACTAAAATTTGTTTTTGATATTTTGCATACAAAACACGTTTCTTAATATAACACGGCAAAGTACGTACTTACGGCGAAAGATGGCACTGGTAGTCGTATAGTTTTGATGTTTGTTAATAATGTGGAATTATGGTACCATAGATTATGTAAAACCAAGAACGCTTATATTTTGTGTACTACTAATGTCTAAGTCTCAGATTTTAAGGCGGTTGTAATCTTTTTTTTTACATTGATGTTGGTTATTCCACATAAGTTTTTAATCATTATAATTTTTTTATTATTACCATATATTTACCTTTTGTGATTCTGTCGTCAAATATATTTCTTTTCCTACTTCTTTTTAAAATGACAACATGTGTGCGCACACAATTTCGCCAATGTCAAGTGAACAGAACCATAAACGATGGAGGTTGCACAAAACAATTAACCAAAATTATCCAAAAATATCCAGACCGGGCTAGTTACGAACAAAACACATGTAAACTACACATAAAACGTTGTTAGGTTACAAGCATAAGAAAATGACACTAAAATCTAAAGTTAGTATTGTTATTAAAAAAAAAAATCGACAAGCATTCTACAAGTGATTTAGAATCTTATTTCTTGAGACATTATGTGTTTCTATTAATTCGATTGTATGGAATAAATAAAGTTTTCGGTACGAGCTAATTACAAATCATTTGTTAAACTAAACAAGCGCCTACGTCACACTGGAAGCAATTTTAATAAATTCCTAATTACGAACAACAAACAACTGTTACGTTTCGGCCTCACTTCGCCCCATTTCCGAGCAGTTTACGAGTTTTTAAGTGGGAGTCGGGGGGGGTTGGCTGCCTTTTCCTCCAAGATACATTTAGTATCAAATGGGTTGTTTTGCTGGCACCGACACAAGTTACCGTGTCGTCGTGCGGTCAATTAATCTATGTAACACACTTATCTACTTGAGAGTAAAGGAGAAATTAATCGTCTAAATTGTAAGTATATCATTTAGTAAAGTGGACAACGAAATATTGTATAGTGAAAATCGTCCAATTAAATTTCAATGCGCATTGATAATAAATGTACTAAACTTATTACATACTTTTGAAATATTAAGCTTTCTTTTCAAGATACTATAATATATTATTATGAAGTAATATAATTTGTTTGTTTGTACGAGGATATCTCTTTTTTTATATCCTAGGAGGCAAACGAACAAGTGGGTCACCCGATTTTAAGTGATCACCACCGTCCATAGACACCAGCAACACCAGAGAGTTGCAAGTGCGTTGCCATCATGTTGATTCATTTGACTATAGCTAATGATCATTTACAGTTTTTGTACTTGGCTGCACTAACATATGTTAACTTTGCCAATATTGCTCACAGAACTTTAAGTTGTCGTTTGTTCTAACAAAATAAATTAGAAATAAACCTCAGAAAAAAATAACAATACAATATATATTATGTCTGTATTTTCTCCGTAATACATATTAAATAATAATGTATCAGTAATATTGTAAGCGCTCTATCGCCCACTACGGTATTATAATACACCCTTAATAGAATCTTCATACATCCGGGAAATACGTTATTTCCGTAATTACATATCTCCTTAACGTGTACTTTATTTACTGAATCCTGTTCGGGTTATTCAAAATATTTTACAGGCGATTGAATGATCGTTTTTAGAAATGGAAGTATACAAATGTTTGTGATGAGAAGCCAGAGAAATACGGTTGGAAATAATTTCAATGTACAATTGATTTCATGATATATGTGTGAAATCTGCTCTTTGTGGATATGTATAGTGAAGAATGTATGAGTAATTTTATTTATTTAAACTTTATTGTACCCCAATTACATATATATATACATTTCAAAAAACATTTCACGTTTTATTAACGGTACAATGGGCAGCCTTATTGCTATTAGCAATTTCTTCCAGGCAACCTTTGGATGGATTTTTCAATGGAGTAATTGTCATTCAAAACAATAATCTTTGTTCGTATCATCGAGTACGGACTTATGATGTCATAACCTATCATTATTCAAATGGATTAATGGAATAGTAATAAATTGCTAAGTGAAAGTACGTGCAACTCCCAAGTACTGTTCGTAAGATTTTACATATATACGTCTAGAAATGGATGATGGGTTATTGATAGAACTATAGGATAAGTTGTCGTTACAAGTCTGTCCGAATCCTATTCGTGAATCTGAACTTTTAAATACAAGAAGGCATCGTGATCTCATCAAAAATTAATCTATAATTCGATCGAATTCAAATGAAACTTCTTTTGTGTCTGCTGCAGAAAAGTGCAAGGATATGTTTACACATCTTTGGATGGGTATAATAATGATCATCTCGATAGTCTCACATATGATGTAAGAGGATATTGTATGTTAGAATTTATTGCGCAATCCTTAAAGAAATTCCCAAGGCGAAACAAAAGGACCGCTGGCCCAGTGAAACCACTGTGAAATGTACGACGTTTTTATGGATCGCCTGTCAAACACAGTGTCACAATGAATGATAGCAGGAAAACGATTAGGAAAAGGAGAGTCTCCCAGTCGAAATTGTCTCGTTACAATAATGCCAGACTAAACTTGATGGATACAGTCGAACCATTTTAAAGTGGCCCTGGCTTTTACTAAATAGCTCAGCGGGTTATACTCCGCAATAAAGAAGTGATTGAGATAAAGAGTGGGGTAAGAAAGAGAAAATCTCTTAATGCAAAAGATAAACACCTTATAAGCGCATTTATAAATCTATAGTTAGAAGAAAAAGTCGAGACAATCGTAAGGACTGTCATAAGGAAAGAAGTGAAATTTAATTTTATTTGTATACCCTTTTTTATGTCATAGTAGGCAAACGAGCTGGTGGGTCACCTGATGTTAAGTGATCACCACCGTCCATAGACACTAACAACACCAGGGGAGTCGAAAGTGCGTTGCCAGCCTGGGGATGGGACGGAGGGGGGAGAGGAGATGGGAGGGGAGGGGAGATGGGCCTCCGGTGCTCTCACTGACCGAACGAAACGCAGCAATGCAAGCATTGTTACTTCACGTCGGTTTTCTGTGAGAGGGTGGTACTACTCCGGGCGAGCCGACCCTTTCATCCTGAAACCAGTAATAGCTTCAGCGTGGCTCTAACACCTACCTATTAAAATTGTTAACATAAGTCTGGTTTTCACATCTACTGGCACTCGAAACAATAATTACACACATTTTTATACAGTTTATTACGTAATGAAACATGATGAGTTGCACAGCCTCAATACAAAATATAAATATTATATGTACACAGGCTGCTATACTACGCGTCGATAGTCTGATGCAAGTGCAAATTGGTCGGTCACGCTTGCTAGCATTTCATGATGTGAAATCATAAGTTTATCTTCTGCTAAAAAAATACTGCTCAATGCGCCTAAAGAAGTTTCACTTCGAAAATACTTAAAGGGTTTTAAGTGCCCATTTCAAATGTATATTAATTTACAACAATGTGTAAAGGAGGTAGTAATAATATCGATTTTCCGAGTATTTTACAAACTTTGAATCAATCTGTAATTCGAAACACATTGGCGAATACGTGACAATGTGGTGTGGCGAGCACATACATATTTTAAATAAAGGGACCGCGACACATAACGCGGACGCCTCGCCCGGACTTTCTTTTAGTCAAATGAGGCATAATAAAATAATGGCAGGAAAAAAGGATCCTCGTAAAAGTTATGAAAGGGAGATCCAAAAGTTTACCAGCGTCCGCTCTTTTATGTTTTATACATTTCACTCTCGCCTGGCCTTGAGGTATTATTTACGTTACATTTTCGCCTGACCGCAGAGCGCCTCAACAGCCCTACTGTTTTTAATTAATGCCACTCATTCCTACCTTTCTAGTGTTACAAGCAATTATTTTGCCGACCTCATTAAGGAGTTTAATGCCGGGGAGGGAAATACTGGCGGTGCTCTCTCTCCACGTGTACGTGTTTTCCGTTTCTTTTGGTGTCCTATTCTATTACCTTTGTGTTGTTTGAGACACTGTCTCAGCGAGTTCCGTTCTATTTTATTGTTTATTCGTTGCTCTGGGATACTTGTTTTTGTTCGATTAATGGTTTTATTTCAATTGAGCGAAATAGGTACTGAATAATTCCTTTTATTTATTGAACATTTACTCTTTGTAGGGAGGGGAGGGGAGATGGGCCTCCGGTGCTCTCACTGACCGAACGAAACGCAGCAATGCAAGCATTGTTACTTCACGTCGGTTTTCTGTGAGAGGGTGGTACTACTCCGGGCGAGCCGACCCTTTCATCCTGAAACCAGTAATAGCTTCAGCGTGGCTCTAACACCTACCTATTAAAATTGTTAACATAAGTCTGGTTTTCACATCTACTGGCACTCGAAACAATAATTACACACATTTTTATACAGTTTATTACGTAATGAAACATGATGAGTTGCACAGCCTCAATACAAAATATAAATATTATATGTACACAGGCTGCTATACTACGCGTCGATAGTCTGATGCAAGTGCAAATTGGTCGGTCACGCTTGCTAGCATTTCATGATGTGAAATCATAAGTTTATCTTCTGCTAAAAAAATACTGCTCAATGCGCCTAAAGAAGTTTCACTTCGAAAATACTTAAAGGGTTTTAAGTGCCCATTTCAAATGTATATTAATTTACAACAATGTGTAAAGGAGGTAGTAATAATATCGATTTTCCGAGTATTTTACAAACTTTGAATCAATCTGTAATTCGAAACACATTGGCGAATACGTGACAATGTGGTGTGGCGAGCACATACATATTTTAAATAAAGGGACCGCGACACATAACGCGGACGCCTCGCCCGGACTTTCTTTTAGTCAAATGAGGCATAATAAAATAATGGCAGGAAAAAAGGATCCTCGTAAAAGTTATGAAAGGGAGATCCAAAAGTTTACCAGCGTCCGCTCTTTTATGTTTTATACATTTCACTCTCGCCTGGCCTTGAGGTATTATTTACGTTACATTTTCGCCTGACCGCAGAGCGCCTCAACAGCCCTACTGTTTTTAATTAATGCCACTCATTCCTACCTTTCTAGTGTTACAAGCAATTATTTTGCCGACCTCATTAAGGAGTTTAATGCCGGGGAGGGAAATACTGGCGGTGCTCTCTCTCCACGTGTACGTGTTTTCCGTTTCTTTTGGTGTCCTATTCTATTACCTTTGTGTTGTTTGAGACACTGTCTCAGCGAGTTCCGTTCTATTTTATTGTTTATTCGTTGCTCTGGGATACTTGTTTTTGTTCGATTAATGGTTTTATTTCAATTGAGCGAAATAGGTACTGAATAATTCCTTTTATTTATTGAACATTTACTCTTTGTACTAAATGAAATTGTACGTATCCATGAAAGAAAATTATATCTATTGTGAAAATAATATTCACGGGTAATTGTATGATTATAATGCTTATCGTATTCTATTGTGATGCTTTTTATTTATAAAATTGCTTTATTTTACTATGAAACTGATATTAGTAAGACCCACTTAAAATATCGAGTATCGTAAATTTTAAGTTATCTCACAATTCCTATAGGAATTCTATTTATAGTAAAAGTATGGAAAGCTTCCATTAAGATATATAATGGAAATGTTTTCAAATTTTCACGGACTTACATAACCCTGACGTGGATGCACATCTATTTTAAGTGATGTCTCATGAATCTAATATAAAGTGCAGTTAATATAGGAGATCGGAGGAATTATTCTAACATCTCAGCGTTGATTGATGGTGAATCGCTTCAAGTGATTCATCACTTAGTCACTCTTATTGCAATATACGGCTCTTTAAAATAATATGACGAATAAGCTTATGTGATATCTGTAGATAGTTATATGGTGAGAAGAACGGTTTATTTTCGTGAATATAGATATTATTCGGCGACGCAATTGTAGAATTAAAAAATCGTGTGATCTGTGAGTTTGATAAAGATGAATTGTATTTAGGAATGCGCAAAACTTTATTGACATTGCCATTGATAAAATGAGACTGTACTCTTTAGCTTAGTAATAGATTACTTCTACTGCTAAGGTTGAGGTGTCCAGCGCATACAATTATAGTCCAGAGGTATAAAATTAGTCTTATTGGAATAGGCGCATTGTATTAAAACACGTATCACTTGATTTATGAGATATATTCCATTGGAACAACTATGACAATTTTTATGCTTGGATATGTGGAACCGGCTTCAGGGCACTGTGTTCATATCCTCATATCAACCAATCATCATAAAAATTTACATACACGTTGTCAGGAGTACAGAACAGAGTATTGAACATAGGGTCGATGGATGCCTTTCATCCATAGAAAAGCACTGTTCATGACGGATAGGGCAAATCCAAATCAAAAGGTCGCAGAAAACCGACGCGAAGTAACAGTGCTTGCATTGTTGCGTTGACAACATGTGACTCTTCTGGTATTGCAAGTGTTTATGTACGGTGGTGATCACTTAACATCAGGTGACTGACCCAACAGTTCGTTTGCCTCCTGTGATTAGAAAAAAAATTACTTCTTTTGGGTCCTTCAAACGAGGTTTAAAGAATTCACCACCGCACTTTTAATCAGTTGTAGTTATTATGCCGAGCAGATAGAATGATGCATAATTATGATTATAGTGTATTTAGTATATGTTGTATGCTGTTGCATAATTTTTCCGTTTATCGGTGGCCAATAAAATTTGTGAACTGAAACATGCGCTCGGCTCGTATCGGATCGTTAGTGGAACAGTTAGGTCGTTGCCGTTGTATACTCGTATAGTATCGGTCGTTCATCATATTTAATCGCGACGCCTGTCGCATCTGTACGTTTTTGTTACTCGTTGCATCGCCGATATGCAAGCTGCCAATACTGATAGATGCAGAGTTTCCCTTAAATATTTTATAGAATCATGTTTTTATTACCTCCTTTATGGCAAACTACTGTACCATTATGTGTAGGGAGCGTTTGTTCATTATAAAAAAAAAGTTTTTTTTTTGAAGTTATACTTCTTTTGGCGAGTTAGGGGAAAATGATGTGAGTAAATTTTTACGATGCGCGCGCACACCGTCACGAAAAACCAACACCCTAAAGTTAGCTATAGTCAACGTTTTCTATTGTTGGTGTCGTGTTTTCTACAAACGTAGAATAAGGCGAAAGATAAAATTATTGAATCTTTTTATCTTGTTACGCCAAAGAAGTATAACTTCTAACACACACTTTTTTTGCATAGAAGTATTATTTATTGTAAGAATCGAGTCGGTTTAGTGTTTTGATTTTTTATTTCCATATATAAAGAACCCAGGGCTGTCCACTTTATCTATAACGGATTTTGAATAACAATTGGTAGGTAGATAATAAATAACATTTAATGTGACGAATGAATAATTGTCAACCTTGTGTGACTATAGTGCTTCAAATTGTGATAATGTAAATTGGGCTAGAACTCAATGGAAGTAGATACAATTGTTATGTATTGTGAACACATAACTTAAGTCAAATCAAATCAAATCAAAAATACTTTATTCAGTTTAGGCCCTAATAAGGCACTTATGAACGTCAAAGACTACTACCGGTTCGGAAAAAAACCCAGTCATCGAGAAGAACCGGCAAGAAACTCGATCGGGTACATTTTTTTTTTAACATATATTTCTAATACATTATACAACAATGCTTTTAGTGGATGCACAGAGAGGAGTCAATTCCAGACATCACTATCATTCACACACTGATCCACTCTATAATATCCTTTTGAAACTAAAACCCGTTTGACATGGCGCTTAAATTTACAGTCCGGCAAATCGGTAACATGCTTTGGGACTTTATTGTAGAACCTAACACTATTACCTAAAAAACTATTACTGGTTTTGCTAAGTTTGCTAACATGGGACCACCAGTTTATTACAGTTTCCAGTATTTAGATTATGCCGGTCTTTTACTAAATTCAGTTTTTCAAAGGTTTTACGGACATACATTAAATTATCAAGAATGTATTGGGAGGGCAGAGTTAAGATACCGAATTCCTGGAATTTCGTTTTTAATGATTCGCGAGGTCCCATATTATATATTGCCCGAACTGCCCGTTTTTGTAATAAAAATATCGTGTCTACCTCAGCAGCCGTACCCCATAGCAGAATGCCATAAGACATTAAGCTATGGAAGTAAGCGAAGTAAACTAACCTAGCAGTGGCAATATCTGTAAGCTGGCGAATCTTACGTATTGCGAATGCAGCGGAACTTAATCTGCTCGCCAGTTTTTTAATGTGAGGGCCCCATTGTAATTTATCTGTATTATCATTGTAATATTTCATTGTATCCTTGGCCTATTTCTCGGAAACAGTACATTTTCTCTGCATATCCTATTCCATACAGGACATTTGGACAGGCACATTTGTAATATTTGTATCTTTTTTTCGATGTATACTTTTTGTTGTTGTTAGATGTTTACATGTTATAAGTTCTGTTATATTTATTGTCAAAACACCGACTACACG
>MU159044.1:195743-218370 GCA_015888305.1 Antheraea pernyi | reverse complement strand
TGTTTATAGACCTCCATCTTGAAATATTCACCAATTCTTACAAAAAATGGAGGAAATTCTTATAAAAATATTTAATAGTAATAAGCAAGTTTTAATCTGTGGTGACTTCAATATAGACATTTTAAGTACGTCGCCAGAGGTCACTATGTTCACATCATTATTTAGGTCGTTCAACCTGCATCCTGTTTTTAATGAGCCAACCCGATGTACATCTCAAACTGCATCTTGTATTGATAATGTTTTTACTGACTTCAAGACCATTGGCGGTAGTATTGTTACTGGGATACGGTCTGACCACAAAGGGCTCCTTGTTAAAATAAATTGTGATAAACCTAGCAGTAACTGTAAGAAAACAACTAGGCTTATATCCAAAAATAGATTAGGTCTTTTAAATCATAATATTGCACAAAAGTTATCTTTCAAGACTTTTATTAATAAAGATCCAGAAAGTGATTATGGCAGCTTATTTAATATCATAAGCACTGAATTTAGTAAACATTGCCCAAGAAAAGTTATTAGTGTAAAGAAAGTAAAAAAATTTAGTGAATGGGCAACTACAGGTATTAAAATAAGTAGAGATCGTTTGTATGATCTATATTATAAGAAATCACTAACAAATAGTGAATCATTTCATGCCTACGTTAGGAATTATTCTAAAGTTTTTAAACGTGTTTGTGTAGCTGCCAAAGCAAAATTTTTAGGAAATAAAATTCTCGAGTCTAGAAATAAGACCAAGACTGTCTGGCATATAATAAATAAAGAATTAGGAAAAAATAAAATAAATGATAACGCATTTGCTATTGTCACTATGTTCACATCATTATTTAGGTCGTTCAACCGGCATCCTGTTTTTAATGAGCCAACCCGATGTACATCTCAAACTGCATCTTGTATTGATACGACCTAAATAATGATGTGAACATAGTGACAATAGTAATATATTGCGTATTCATATAGGTAGGTTCGGTTTGCAAATTTCACTCTTATTAGCTATTTTTTTACTATATTGTCAACTAAGGTAATAAGAAAAAATTATAATACACACATGTGAAGAAATGTCGAAAAAAATTAATTTTTAAGTGGAATTTCTATATCACCCATACGTATGACTCTACAGTCACAATTATTTTAATATTTTTTCTATAACACTGCCTTTGAGATAATTTTTTCCTGACTGCGTAAGAAGTCGGTAACTGTTTCGGATATATGTGTATGTCTATTTCTTTAGTATACTCCGTATAAATAGAATGCTTTAGATAATATAAGATTTATTATGTATTATTTAGTAATTGAATTCTGCTATCCCCTTTATCCATACTAATGTTAATAAACGCGATAATTACTCTCTATGACTGTCTATTTATTACCTTTTCATGATCAAGCCTCTGAATCGACTGGAATGAAATTTGGCAAATTGACTGTTATTTTACATTTTGAGTACACCAAAAACACGTAGACGAAGTTGCGGAAAACGTTCTCCAATAGAAACTGTATAGTTCACAGGCGATATAAGTGAAAACGTCGAAAAGAAAGCGAGAAGAGCGTATGTCTCACTGTTCTCCATTACCTGAAGCCGAGCGAGACACTGTTCCCACTCTACCCGACACAGTGTTTAAGGTTACGGATCAGAATTTCAAAACTCTCCCATAAGAAACATCATTTCAATGTGTGGAAGCCCTAAAAAAATACAACAAATTATTGTATAAAAATGTAGGGACGTTCTGTAGATTTTGCTGTCGTCAACTCTCGAGCTGGCCGGTCGTACAGTCTGGCGTTAACGCGGTGACACGTGTCGACGTTTGTTTTGTTTATGCCGACGTCCACATGATGGATCGCTTACACGGATTTTCCAAGTGCTACAATAGAAATATGATTTATACCTATATATCTACACTAAGATTTTAATAAAACTTATCTATATATTAATACGTGAAGCCTAAACTTTGTATCCCTTTTTAACGGAATTGGGCTAACGGATGAACGTGAAACTTGGCATAGTTAAAGTTTATATGGAGGAGAAGTGCAGAAAGCTATTTATTTTATATAAAATGCATTAGAAGTACATTAAATTAATTAAAATATGCATTACTCACATTACTGCTTTAATTTTACACAACATATATAACATGTAAATAAAAAAGACATTTTGACATCTGTCAATACAGGACTTCAAAAAAGGTTGTGAAGGAGGTTGCTATGTATGTATTATTTTACTCTTACGTCCCAATTACCCTTTTTCATTCTACATTCTACAATGATATTATAACATAATAATACCCTTTGACAAAAGAACCCTAATAAAATTCAAACTTTAAAAAATCAATGAACTATGGTCGAATGTCGACCTCTGGGCGCCCACTAGTATATAATAAATAGGAAATATAGAATTGAAAAACTTTTAAAGAAAAATCAACATTATGTAAATATTGTATCTAGATATTCGTACCTATTTGTATAAAATAAATATTAGGACTTAATATCAACAAAAATTTAAAGAATTCAACAACGATGAGATTGTGGTTAAACGCTATATAACATACAAAGCATTAAAAAAATTGTCTGTCTGTGGAGTCTGCTTACTGACGATAATTCTACGTGATAACGTTATAAGAAAACATAGGTGTAAAATTACATATTTAATTGAATTATTATTGTCACTGAATTTTTTTTATATCATAGTACGCAAACAAACAAGTGCGTCACCTGATATTAAGTGATCACCACCGTTCATAGACACTTGCAACACCAGAGGAGTCGCAAGTGCGTGGCCAGCCTGTGTTTACGAAAAGGGGGAGTGGGGAAATGGGGAGGGGGAGGGGAGTTGGGTATCCGGCGCTCTCACTGACCGAACAATGCAAGCACTTACTTCACGTCGGTTTTCTTTAAGAGGGTGGTAGTACCCCGGGCGAGCCGACCCATTCAAACTGAGATCAGTAATCGCTTCAGCGTGGCTCTACCACCTACAAATACAAATTATCATCATTTTGTATAATATAAAGGAGTTAATTGAAAATTACAATTTTACGTGTAGGATGTGTGCTGCCGCTATCTCTCTTCTACTCGGACGCATCGGCCGATGGAGTGGAAGAGAGATAGATGCGTCACAAGCCGAACGCTTCAGCCGATCGCGCTTTTCTATCGCTTGTACCGCGCGCTCGCTTTCACGCTCGGCTCAGGCGGAGCGTGATAATGAGTCATGCTTTTTGGTGCGTGCAGTCGGCGTTCATTGATTCATAAGACGTTATTACGTCAAAACGCATCATGGTAAGACTTTATGTTTAGCCGCCTGGCTAGTAGCTACCACTCTCAAGTTGCAAGTCTGTCACCAAACACCGATAGCTGTGTTCCGACAGCTGCACTTGAGACAGTGTCCTAAGGTTTAGCATGCTATCGTCTTATGCCACAATATTTAATATCAGATGGGTTTTTGGTCAAAGGTAGGCTTGGCTATAGAATATATTATTCTCCAATGTTAACAATTCGAGGAGAACGGCTGTTGACGGTGATGCTTTTTTTTTTTTTTTTTTATGTCATCAGTGACAAACGAACAGGTAGGTCACCTGCTGTTAAGTGATCACCACCGTCCAGGGACACTAACAACACCAGAGGAGTCGCAAGTGCGTTGCCACCCTTTTGGGGGAAGGGATTAGGGGTGGGAGAGGGGAGGGGAGGTGGGCCTCCGGCGCTCTCACTGACCGAACGAAACGCAACAATGCAAGCACTGCTACTTCACGTCGGTGTTTCTGTGAGAGGGCGGTACTACCCCGGACGAGCCGACCCATTCATGCTGAAACCAGTAATAGTTTCAGCGTAGCTCTACCACCATTAATCTATCTATAGACATATTCTGTTATTTCGATCGATACCTATACGCTCGTTTAGTTTATCGCGTAATTATAACGTTTTGTATGCGTAATATGTATTGTAGTATAATCCCAAACATATAGCGTTAAACGTCGGCATTTGTTTATTATCTGATGTATCATTCATTTTCAAAACACTGCTTTCCGTTAGTCATTTGGTGATTGTTGACTTGAATACAGGTCGATTTTTCCTACGTATGTATATAATGCTTTGATTCTAACTAAAGAATATAAGTGATTAATCATAAAACGAGTCCGAAATAAACTATAAGAGCATAACTTAAAGTCATTCATGAAAAGATTAGGTTGTTTGTTTGTAATGCATAGACTCAAAAACACCGAAATAAAAATTACCTTTTTTTTATTAACGCGTAGGAAATCCATTATGGATACGCCGTCCTCCCGGGGGAGAGAATGAGTTATGTCCGACTTGCACGGACTAAAACCCCAAAAATATTGAGAAAAAAAACACCTACCTATAGAAAGCTATATTATTAGCTAGTGACATATGCCGAGTTTTATTTTCAAAATCTATATTAACACGAGCGAATCCGCGCACAAGAACTAGTCTTAATTTAAGGACGTAAATTTCGTGTGTTTGTAGACACTAAACTGTTAAATTACTAATCATATTATGAACATTCGTTTATTGATATAAGGTTTTATTGCGTTATTATTCTAAGGTTTTATTATTGTAACCAGTTTCGCTTCGCTTGCATTATTTTTTTTCAATTTAATAATGTATTTGAACTATCCGTCTGAATTAAACCTGTTCGTATCTGCATTCCTGACAACGTGTGTGTAAAATGAAGATATCATTATCATCGGATAATACTTGTAGATGTAACAAAGAAACAATCGCATTTATAATATTAGTTAGTATTATTAACGCGTATGAAGTCGCGGTAGTAAAGTATATTTAAAAATAATGTAAAAGAAGCGATTATTATTTAGTATTGGAATATTTATAATCTCAATTATATAAGAAACGGTTTCACAAAAAAGTTTACATTACTAAAATAGCAGCACAGATAATAGACATTGTTTTTTCCCTTTATTACACGTAACATAACCTTCACCAATTAATCTTGACCTATTGAATTATCTGAAGGAATAATACGTCATTATTATTTAAAAAGAAATACAAATCCAACAAGAGTTATTTTCGTCGAACTTAAGTTTTATATGTTTAACTCGACAAGAGAATTATTTACCCAAACGTTGTTATCATTATATTATCAGCCTTTTCAACGGTAAGGAAATGCTTATTGCTATTGCGTAACACAAAAGGCGACGGTACATTTATGTCAGGTCTTAATGTTTGTTTGTTCCGTGATTCGGTCTTTTAGGGTTGCTATTATTCTGAAAATATACAATCGAGTAAATTTATTTAAAAGTAAATAGTTGATAGCGTATTGTCACGTTCTCTCTTTATTTATTTTGTAAAATCTCGATCCGATGAAATATTTCCTTTTTCATCCGGTTTTCCGATAAAAATGTTTTATTTTTTTTAATATAATTTAACGCTTAGTGATTGCCCTAAGTGATAAAAGCAACGGCTTTTAAAATAATCACCAGACATTTGGTGACGCGCCGTACTTAATTCATACAACTCCTAATTCATTCGGTAATTATGACCTTCCATAGTTTCGTCTTTAATGCGCGCCTTTAGTACGTTCAGGCTGAAAGAGAAAATTATTAAGCTAAGACGATTACGTAATAAAGTTTCGGATGATCTGCGTTAATTGGAACTTCGACTTACCGTTTCACTTTATACGGATTAAAAATTTACTTTCCGTTTTACGATAAAGTTTTTTTTTTTCTTTTTATCGCATATATATTTTTGTAGAAAAATAAAGAGCGTGGAAATTTTTGAAAAATAGACAAGATGTGAATGGTAACGATAGATGTAGATTTAATTTATTTATAAGACAATTATTTGCCAGTTTTATTCTTAGTTATTGTAAACAAACCGGTGAATGATATAATCATACTAAGGTCACTTAAAATCGTTTCTATACAATAAAAGATGAATGTATTGTTTGTCCAGGCTATCCCCTCAAACACTTGCAGATATATAGAGGACAATTAGGGTGTTATATGAGCCATACGGGCTATGCGAGAATGTAAAAATGTACGATCCGATAATTAGTAAAAGACGATGTAGTATAGACGATGAGTGCTGATTACAATTGAAAAAAAAAATAAAGGCATCTATATTAAGGTAAAGTAATGTGACTAAAATAAACAGATAAAACACGTAGTTTCCTTGAAACAAAACACTTTTTGCTAGAACAAAATCGCAGGTAAATATATAAAAATATATATCTATGTTTATATGTTATACGCGTTCAGCTATCGTTCATCCGATTGTTTTGAAATTATATACAGTTTTGTTTGCATTTACGTGAGTAATCTGACAGTACAGTCATAGTCAAATAGAGAGCGTACGAATAGTATCAAGAAATAAGTGGCCCAAAGACTCTGAAGATAGAACTAATCAACATACTATTACGCTATCTTCTAGAATGTACGCGGTAATACAAAAATGATAACAGAAGAGACTATCAATTTTTAATTTATATAGGAGGCACAATTCACGTGTAACGTAAAATCATTACGCTATCCTCTACAAGCCAAGAGATAATAACAATTGACAATAGAAGATACCATTAATTTTTAAACTACATACCAGATGTAGTTTGTGCGAAACGTAAAAGGCACGTGTTAACTAAGCCACCAGCTATATAATAATTAATACAATTAACTCCTGTATAATGAAAATAAGAGGAAAACCACAAGAGAAACAGTAAAGTATAATTATAATACAGGTGTATTTTAATTTATTTTCCTCATCATCGAAACTACTGACCTTAATTGATCGCAGCGATGTGTTCACGTACCGCAGGAATTAATAAATGTACCTTTGAATTGTCAAAACTAATAACAACCAGTCACGGACGAGGAAATAGTAATAATCATTATCGTCAAGAACGTTCTGTGAAAATGGTGTTATGTTGGGTCATTCGAATGACCCGGTAAAATACTGTTGAGTAATTTATTATGTGAGAGGGTTACGTTTGAAATTTGGGGAGTTTTATTCAAATAAGTATACGTTTGAACTGTGTTTGAACTTTGACCGAATTGAAGTGATTATTTTTTTAGATAAAGGAGCTCATTTCATAACTTTAATGTAATATTTTGATGAAATTATTATTATTTAAATTATTAACTGACGTTGACAACTGTTGGTGGTCGAGCCCATGGTATTACAGTTGTCCATAGGCGACGGTAACAATTTCAGACGTGCCGTCTGCCTGTTTGCTGCCCTCTGGCATGAACATAAATGATGGCAGTATCATACATACATATAGGTATGTGTTCTGTACATCTATATTCGGAGCGGTCAAAAAGTTTGGCGAGGACTGTACAGAAGTTGGATGTACTGCAGCGCTATCTAACGATGGGTTATAGTAGAAGTTATTTATATACATATTCCAGCATCCTTTTTTCTTAGTAGCAAACGTAAAGAATTTATTTTTCAAAATGAGATAACTTTTATAATTTAATAAGTTATCTACCGTCTTACAATAGTCTTTATGTAGGTCTTCCTATTCTGTACTCTGTAACGAGGTCGATTGTTTCACGTTTTCAATTAGTACGTTCGGATAGATGGTTTAGTAGAGGGCGGTACTTAAGCATCTATTCATCCGACTAAAGAGATAATACTGGCTGCCTAGTACTTACAGCTCTTAACGGGATCGCCGGAACGGAAATAAGTGTTTCTTTGGATAATCTAATAACTCTTCACTCGTGTATTCATTCTAATATCTATTGTTATTTGTTCGTCCGTTTTCGAGTTACGCTTTTGATGTATAGTGATTTAAAGTATAATAATGAAATAAATTATAGGTATAGTTGGTACATATATAATTGAAGCGTTTGTTGTTTGTTCATGCTAATATCTGGTGGAATCCATGTTACTGTCGGATATTTGAGTATTCTTATTTAGAGTACGTTTTTTTTTATATCATAACTGGCAAATGAACTTGTGGGTCACCTGATGTTAAGTGATCACCACCGTCCATAAGCACTAACAATACCGGGGGTGTCGAAAGTGCGTTGTCAGCCTGTGTTTGGGGGAAACGGAGTGAGGGGGGATAGGAGAGGGGAAGGGAGGTGGGCCTCTGGCGCTCTCACTGCCCCAAACGAAACGCAACAATGCAAGCACTGTTACTTCACGTCGGTTTTCTATGAGAGGGTGGTACTACCCCAGACGAGCCGACCCATTCATGCTGAAATCAATAATAGCTTCAGCGTGGCTCTACCACTCTACTCACGTGTTTTTACACTTTTCTATACATAGGTGCTGAACAGCAATGATTCAATTTAAAAGATATAATTTAAAATCGGTAATAGGTTGTGTGGATGAAGTAGAAATAATTAAATAAAGAAGTTCTTCATTTAATCCAGATAAAATACGTGGATCCCACGCAACAACTAAAACATTTTCCACATGGTGATTCCACGGTCAATAGCTAAGATTTTTTATATAATGCCAGTAAAAATATATAGAAAAGTAGATAAATGACTCTGAGGAAATATACTTGATTATAATGAAACTATTATTATTGACACTAATGTTGGATATTTTTTATTTATTTATTTAGGTAATAAACGGCCAAACGTAAATATGTATTCATTGTAATATATACTAAAAGTCCTAAAGTATCATTATTTAAAATGCATAACATTTTAAAGTTATTTTTAATAAATCGTAACTTTAATTTGATAAGTATGTATTTATACATTGTGTGAATTATTATTATTCTTTTTCATCTCGGAACATAAGTTTTTTTCTACAAGCATACGCTATACAATTTGAAACTAAAATAACAATACATGAAGTATCATTTACATCTTAGTTTTACAACACATGGGCCTCTTCACCTTTATCACAATGTAGCTACTACAATGTAGTAGTTAAATTTGAGTATTAATGCTAACAGTTTGCAATAAATTGTATGAATAAAATTATCGTCAAATACTATTTTACATACCGTTTGAACTATTGAAAGTCGCATGGTTTTTTATACAGCGACCGACTTGTAGCGAAGGATGGAAGTATAATGTATTGATTTGTTATGGTAATTTGATGTAATATACATCACTATTTTCAAATAAATACTAAATTGTGATACGTAATAATATGGGAATACATTGTTGTGAAACGCTAGCGAACCGGCGCGCCGCGTTGTCCCACTTCGACTCCGTGTTTCGAGGTGAAGGTAAACAGCGTTCGATGCGTCGCTAACAACCAATAAAAACGATATCTGATGTCCTAAGGCTAAGAACTCACGGGACAGTTTTCACCTGCAACCGTTGCGTTCACGACCCGCTTTACGGCAGTAGCGGGCATGATTGCTTATAACGACTACAGTTCGCGTCTATCTTTTTATAAATAACTATAGATACGTCATAAGGGCTTCGACAGCGCCTTGTTAAAACTTGGCTAGGTAGCTTCTTTTAAACGGCTGTCCCTTCAATCCGCCCGTATCTAAGCAACATATAACTATTTCTTTTTCACCACCGATATTGAGAATATGCCCTCTTCCACATTTTATCGAAGACAGTTTACGTATGTGTGCGTTTTCGTGCCATTTGTTTTGTCAAAATATCATGTAGGTAACGTATCTGCAGCTTTTTAGTTATAATGTCATTGTTATGGCCGCTCTGAATATAGTAAGTTCGGGCTTGCGCGTAGTATAGTCAAAAGTTCAACCCCTCGAACTGACTATGCTATTGACCTGGCAAGGTCTTTACAGCTTCACCGGACTATAAAAGTTCAACACAAAACAACATTAAAATATTATAATAATCTAAATTTAACATTTATTTCTTTTTAAATTAATATTCTAGTGAATTAAGTTAATGTTCAGGGCAACTATCTTCGGAGAGATCAAAAAGTTTGGCGAGGACTGTAGTACAATATACATCTTACGGCATCTTTGTGATATGTTCAAAATCTTTATCGTTTATAAATGCTCGTTCGATTCATTTCCGATCAAGTCTGTAGATTTATCCACAATTGCCATGCTATACGACCACGAAAATTTACGGTGTAAAACAGCTGTCCCGCATCGTTGTTGTTGCAGATGAGAACCGTTCCGTGAGTTCTCAGCCTAACATAGCGTATTTTGTACTTTGCCGTATAGTTACTTTGTTATTTGCTTGTATACGTACAATTCTTTCAGTTAAAAACTGTTCTATAGTTAAATAATACTTTCGAACGTGTTAGCTTAGTATGTACATTTACGATTAGAATGAATTGTTACAAAACAATATACGAATAACTACATTTTCTTGTTGCTCGATTTTAGGTTATAAATATATTAAAGTACAAAGACATTGTCTAGTAAACGTCTAGTGGTTAAATATGTACTGTAAGAAGAATACGTATTACCTTAATTGCATTCTATACATTTGTTATGAAGTATGCTTTTTAGTAAATTAGATCTTCGTTATATATACGTCACCGAATATTGAATAATGAGTTAAACAAAAAAACTTTTGACGTCTTTGGACAAGGACGTTACAAAGGCTTTTGAGAGAGTTGTTATATTCATCTTTGCCTTTTTTTTAAAAGTAATTCTGTCAGTTTATAATGATAGAATCTGCGTAACTTGATACACACCAACGCTACATCTATTTTTCCCGCAAAGCGACTATGACTCCTCCTTCTGTATTCTGATCTGAAGTGAGCTATCCAACATAACTCTCTCGAGTAGCAACCTATTACTACCGGTCTTAAGACTGAATTCTTTAGAATCGGATGTATAAAATATCAAATAGATTTCATTTCTGTTTGATAATTGCATTTAAAAAATGAAGAAAATTTAATAAAGCGAGATTTGTAGAATGTATAGTTTATTTAAATATAGACAACCCAGATTATGCCCGTGTCGGCATCTGATGAGCTTGATAATCTAATATAGAACATGCGGGTTCATTAACTGTGCCTTGTCATTAATTAATAGGAGCGGTATCAAGATCCATCAATATGTTGCTTTGGCATCGTTTGACATCAACACGTCGTTTAACATGTTGCAAACAAAATTCGAAATAATACGTTTTGTACCAAAGTCAGTTGCATGTTATTATAGTTTGGTTTATTACACCGGTCAACATGATTTTTGGGTCTAACTTCTACATGTTAAATTTGGGTTTATCCTACGACAAAAATAAGGAAAAAAAAAATTAAAATTTGCTTTTGTAGAAACTAGAACAATTTTTCAATTCAGTTATTTTTCAATTGTAAACCGGCAAAAATTATTGATTTGTATATTTTTTCTACACTTCCACTGTAAATTATAATTAGAAAATAATTTTTTAGATACAAGAGTCTTTTTTATTAAGATTTTTGATAAACAATAACATATAGATGTAAAATAACAAGAAACTAATGTTTAAAAGTGTATGTTTTTATGTATTGTTTGGTCCAACTTGAGAGATGGGATAAATTATATTTCAATTAATAGCCTCATTATTTTTAAATAAGAAATTAAATAATTGTCGATGTTTATTATTGTTATTAGTTGTATGTTTCATCAGTGTTGAACAGATGGCGCTTTAAATTTGTATGTAGACAGAAAGCTGTAGGAGCGACTGTTAAAATAGTTTATCAAATTCAACGTGTAGGTAATTATTGAGCCACAACAACGCGTGATCGGTTCTATAAATTTCATATTTACGGGAATCATTTTAGGACTATATAAATTCCGACGTTTTAACATTGTAATTCATTATTATTGTAATTATAATAAAGTATTCTTACCAAGAATTTACATGTGTTGATGAGACAGAACTTTCATAAAACATCGACTCGGAATAGCAATATAAATCCGTACTACGGTACTAAGTATAAAACAAAGTATGAACAACAAACTTTGACTTCAATTCAAACACAGTCTTTAGGCAAACGGTTTCTTTTATTAATAATACCGTACCCTTCATCTGAAACACGGATAAGACAAAAGAGTTAGGTGTGATTACCATGATTTTTAATGAGTAATTTTCACTTACTTACTCACTTGTAGGTGGTAGAGCCACGCTGAAGCTATTACTGGTTTCAGCATGAATGAGTCGCAACCCTCTCACAAAAAACCGACTTGAAGTGACAGTGCTTGCATTGTTGCGTTTCGTTCGGTCAGTGAGAGCGCCGGAGAAACCAACCTCCCCTCCCCTTCCCCCTTCCTCCTCCCCCAACACAGGCTGGCAACGCATTTGTGACTCCCCTGGTGTTGCAAGTGTCTACGGACGGTGGTGATCACTTAACATCAAGTGACCCACCTGTTCGTTTGCCTACTATGATATAAAAAAACATATTGATTGATGTATTAACTTGCTCACTTGAGATTTACATGTGTCGTCGTATATAGTATAGTATCGTATGTAGTCGTATATAGTTAGTCGGGATTCTAAATACTTTGATGTGTTCTCCTGTTCGCCCATAACGCCTTCCATTACAGGCTAGGACTCTATTCAGAGGAGTGTTTCCTGTCTTTAGTGCGTTGGGAGTACGTTTTGTGCATTGCGTCATTGTCGCATACAATGCTCCTTTGTCCTGAAACGTTTTATGGCCGCGAAATTTGAAAGGCGTTGAAAAAAATTTGTGTCAGGGTGAGCTCAACGCACTATTGTATGGTGAACATTTTTTGAAGGTTATGGGGGTAAACAGGTTTAACAAATATGTCTTAAACCAACCAAAAAACAGAATATGTTTTTTACGCATTCTGTTATTTTTGGGGTATTCGGTAATATCTAGTTCACGGGTTATTTCATATCATTTTTTTTTTTATTTATTGGTCTACAAAACTGACTACAATCTGGTTACATACATAATTTAGTAGTATAGAAAAAACCATGGTATGATTGTACTCTTCTAGATGTAGACACAGCATGCATATAAAATATATAGAACAGACATTAGGCGGTACACAAACAAAATAAATATATCATACAACTAACAACCTAGAAAATTACATTATTTAAGTGATTTAAGAGTATTTTTGATAGAGGTAACAGAACCTGAAAATATGTCAATCTCTGTGCGAACAGCGTTACAAAAAGAAGACATACGATATACTGGGGAATGTTGACCGATATTCGTTCTGCAATGAGGCAAGTAAAAAGTTTTTCTGTTATGGAGGCGACTACTCAAACGTGGAATCGCAAAGTTCAAGCGTTCAAGAATGTAGGGGGAGTCTGTGATTCCATGTAGCAATTTAAAGAGAAACACTATATCAGAATTCCTTCTACGAGTACGAAGTGGTATAATTTTGTAGTACGAGAGGCGTTCTTCGTAAGTTTTCAAGGTATGACATTTGTTATCTGAATATGCCAGGTGGTACATGAAGCGCTTTTGTACTCGTTCAATTCTGTCAGAATGTACTTGGTAGGAAGGATTCCAAACAGGACTATTGTATTCTAAAATGCCGCGTAGAATAGTGTTGTAAATTGTTGTTGTTAGGCTGGGTTCTTTAAATATTTTCATCTGACGACTAATAAACCCAGACAATTTAGATGATTTTTGGATTATGTTATCAATGTGATATCGGAAGCTCAAAGATCTGTCTATAATGATGCCCAAATCTCGAATAGTTGTTACCTCCTTTAATTTAATAGAGTCGATCATATAATCACCGATATGAGGCTTCTTCTTTCTTGTAAACTTTATGTGAAAACACTTATCTGGGTTAAGTGACATGCCATTAAGGCGACACCATTCCTTAACATTGTCGATATCAGATTGTAGACATTGTACATCCACAGTACTACTAACAACGCGATATAACTTTAAATCATCAGCATACATTTTAAATTTACACTGAATGGAAGCACAAAGATCATTTATAAATATTAGGAAGAATAGCGGACCCAAATGGGAACCCTGGGGAACTCCAGACGGAATCTCAGACACCGAAGATTTGTGGCCATAAATTGCTACCAATTGGGAACGTTTGCTCAGATACGATTCACACCATCTTAACAAGGAGCCGTGTATACCCATATACGCAAGCTTGTTTAAAAGCAAATTGTGATTTACCAAGTCAAATGCTTTTCGGAAATCTGTGTAAACTGCATGCACCTCTTGGTTATCATCAAGAGCTTCCGATACATCAGATATATATTCTAGCAAATTCGTAGTAGTTGATTTCCGTGGTAGGAAACCATGCTGATTAAGATTGATGTGGTTCTGAATACGAGGTAATATATTTTTATGTACCAGTGATTCCAGAATTTTGCCACAAATAGATAGAATGGATATCGGCCTATAATTTGTCACATCATTCAGTGCCCCTGATTTGTGGATTGGTGTGATATGTGCAAGTTTCCAGGTCGCCGGGAATTTACCAGTGCTTAGAGATCGTATATATATCTGTGTTAGTGGCTTATACAAATTTTCGGCACATTTCCTGATCAAAATTGGGGGTAGCATGTCAGGCCCCGGGCCCTTATTGCAATCTAGTGATTGTAACAACCTCAGAACTTCTTGGTCAGTAATATAACAGCTACTAATAGGCACATCATTCAAATAAGTATGACAATTATTATCTATTAAACCAGAGAAGAACTGTGTGTTAGATTGATTCATACTATAAACAGTTTGAAAGTGTTTGCTAAATAGTTCTGCGATAGTCTGCCCATCCGCAGCCACTGCATCCCCAAAGTGCATTTTATTAGGTATACCGGCACTATTATTCGTTTGGTCTTTGACAAATTTCCAAAAATATTTAGGACTATGTCGCAAATGAGAAGCTGCCTGTTCTTTAAAACTATTATAACAGTGCTTAATCATGCCATTGCAACGTAGCCGTAAGATATTAAATGTTGCTTTATCCAGTGGGTTACTATATTTGATATATCTGGAGTGGTATTTGTTTTTCTCTTTCAAGGCTTTAATGAGGGAGGAACTAAACCATACTGGATATTTTTAAATCAATCATCAATAAATATCATATATATATCATGTCATTTCTCTCGTATGCTGATTGATCGCTTTGTGTTTATTATTAGGTGGCACTGTAAAAGCTGTACTATATAATTAATTTATAACAAAAGTTGTAATTATAATAGAAGTCAAGGTGTGATCAGAGGTATTGGTTCTATTTTAAGATAAAGTTACATATATTTGAACAAAACAAAAGTTATTACATTGTTGCTTATTTTGAAAGCAATCTTATTCTTCATTTCTGAAAAATCAAATTTATTTCTGATATTGTATACAGTATGCGAGCCGAAATTTCCACAGTATAGAATTAAATAAATAAAAAATGCACTGCTTCTATAGTTTATTATATCTTTGTGGAACTCTGATTATTTTTTCTATAATAAAAGCATATAAGGTGTTCAGGTTACTTCTTATAGCATAAACGTCCTGCCAGTGAAAGTCCCGTTAAAATCGGTTCCACCGTTTACACACAAGACGGAATAAAACAGACGGAAAATCGAAAATTTTAAAAATTGGTATTTGTTTCTATATATATTTTTATATCCATTATGTAAAAGCCGTTAATTTGGCATTACAAACATACATTTCTATTTTATTTATGTATTCTAAACATGCATTCAAAGAAGGTTATCTGACCAGAAATTCATAAAGACCATTCCCGTCGCTGAAGTGCAGTTTGAATCGAGAGTATACATTAAGGTTCTGTAATTATATCGTAGAGCCAGCATTTAAGTATCAAGCTTATTGCAGTGTAAGTGTCCGTTTTGGTTCGTATTTCGTCGTAAGTGCTTTAGTCCTTTGATACCGGTCAAGTGGAAGTGTAATTTAATTCAACTAATTATATTTAATTTAATTAAAACTTCCGTGGATCACGGATATAGCAGTAGAGGTAGGCAAAAGGCACAATGAAAAGACTAATTGCAATCTATAGCTAGTAGGAGCTGGATACATGTTGCAAGGATTCGCGACGCTTGGAATTTCTCTGGAGGAGGCCTTTACCCCAAGAGGAGTCGACGAAAACTGATACATAAATTGTATGTTAATAATGTAACTATTAGTTGAATATATAGGCTTTTTTATTTTATTATTTATTTTTTAGAACTAATATTTATATCATTTTAAAATTATGCAGCAAAAATATTTTTTTGGATCTACTCAAGATCTTGTGTAGAAACAAACAAACAAACAAACAAACAAACAAACAAACAAACAAACTCTTCAGCTTTATATATTAGTATAGATTTAAAATATCTACACAAGATCTTGAATTCAGAATTGGCAGTATGGATTAATTCCTTCGCCTATGAACTATTTGAATAGGAAAAAAAACTTTGAAAATGTTAGCTTTGATACTTACCACATAACTTCAGAATTGGCAGTATGGATTAATTCCTTCGCCTATGAACTATTTGAATAGGAAAAAAAACTTTGAAAATGTTAGCTTTGATACTTACCACATAACTTCAGAATTGGCAGTATGGATTAATTCCTTCGCCTATGAACTATTTGAATAGGAAAAAAAACTTTGAAAATGTTAGCTTTGATACTTACCACATAACTTCAGAATTGGCAGTATGGATTAATTCCTTCGCCTATGAACTATTTGAATAGGAAAAAAAACTTTGAAAATGTTAGCTTTGATACTTACCACATAACTTCAGAATTGGCAGTATGGATTAATTCCTTCGCCTGTCCTATTGGACGAATATTATTACTACTACTTTCCACGTTACCATGGCAACGTATATAATAATAACGTAATCGCTCAAAAGCAAAAAAAGTGCCCGATTTTGAAACATTCTTCATTGGTGCTCTGCTTCTATTGATCTTAGCGTGATGATATATAGCCTATAGCCTTCCTCGATAAATGAACTATCTAAAACCGAAAGACTTTCTCAAATTCGGTTGTATATATTTTTTTCATGCATGTTAATCGATATTTTAGTTAATTATGAACCGATTTTAATGATTCTCTTTTTATTTGAATTGGTACACTATGTAGTGATTGACTGCTACGTATGTATTAGTCCATGTGAAATTGATGACGTGAGACGTGTGCCTTACTGACTCCAAGAATAAATACACATAATTGAAAGTTTGAGAAAATCCTTCGGTTTTAAATAACTCATTTATCGAGGAAGGCTACAGGCTATATATCATCACGCTAAGACCAATAGAAGCAGAGCACCAATGAAGAACGTTTCAAAATCGGGCACTTTTTTCCTTTTGAGAGATTTCGTTAGTAGTAGTAATAATATTCGTTCAATAGGACAGGCGAAGGAATTAATCCATACTGCCAATTCTGAAGTTGTCAATATAGGTATTTCTTATATATCCTTTAATCAATTTTATTCCATGTCTAAGTTACAATAAAGGCATAAGCGCCAAATCTTCTATATAATATGTCGTACATTATTTTAACCATCATTATTATTTTCTTAGTCTTCATAATCATAAAACAAAATTGTTCAAATAAAGATTTCGTTAGCGTTAGTATTATATACGTTGCCATGGTAACGTGGTAAGTTTCTATCGCAAACATTTTCGAAGTTTATTTTGTTTTCCTATGGAAAAAGTTTATACTACTTTTATTTCTAATTTTTTATTTGTTCTCTATTACGTATTATAAAAATAAAGTTTATGTATGTACAATTAAAATAACAACTTTTTGATGAATGGCTAAGGCTACAAATGAACAAAAAAAATTTCTTTATACTTTGTCTATATTTTTATATTAGTATATTTCTCTGTTTGTTTGTTTGTTGCGGGTAATCTCCAAAACGGCTGGACCTATATTTACGGGAATTTTACTTTTTACTGCCAGATAGTCGAAATTATAGCGGTTGACATGTTCTATTTTATTTTTCCGCGGTTTCGTCCGCATGGCTATTTCCAAAATGGTTGGACCTATTTTCACGGGGTATTTACTGGTAGATAGCAGACCTTATAAAAAGTAATTTAGGTTTTTTATTCGCCTTCGGCCGCAGTGGAATATCCGTAATGCTTGAACTGATTTTCACGGGACTTTCACTGGAAGATAACTCACCTTATAAGAAGTAACTATTTTATTTTGTTTCTCAAGACTTTGTCCGCAATATCCTACTATCTCCTAATTGATTGGACCGACTTTCACGGGGCTTTTACGGGCAGATAACTAGCGGGCTCGGAAGACGTTGTCGCGCCCGGATAATAGAATGAAAACTTTGACAAATTATACCTAAACCTTCCCCATGAATTATCATTCTATCTACTGGTGAAAACAGCATGAAAATGGTAGTTTTTGACTTTATCGCGAACAGATAAGCTGACAGAGGACTTTTTTAACCGACTTCGAAAAAGGAGGAGGTTACTATGTTCGGTTGTATGTATTTTTTTCATGCATGTTAATCGATATTTTAGTTAATTATGAACCGATTTTAATGATTCTCTTTTTATTTGAATTGGTACACTATGTAGTGATTGACTGCTACGTATGTATTAGTCCATGTGAAATTGATGACGTGAGACGTGTGCCTTATTGACTCCAAGAATAAATATACATAATTGAAAGTCATATATTTGTATGTAATATGAATTATATCATCTTTTTGGTCAATTTGGCTGCCATATTGTCTTATTTTCCACGTTTGCTTCTACATAACTCAGTTATTATAGCAACGTATAAGAATAACTTAAGTATATCGACAATACGGGCATATTATATCTATCTATAAAATAAAAGATTTAAGATATATTGTTCGATAATGTATAGCTTATAATTTTCATTACTTTCTTATATAGTGTTAGTGAGTACTGAGTTTGGTATATAGTAGGTTGAAGTTCCAGTTATGTTGCTGATGATAAATCCCATCCCACTCGATATACTATTTGTATTCATATATCTAATGTACACGTTACATGTTACAGTTGGCGTGAGTGTCGTAGTTACAAATGTTTTTGAAAAAACTTTTCTGTAATGTACACACCCACTCACAATTTTCCATTTCTTTAATACATTTTTTAAAAAGCGCGTTCGGAGCCGCGGGTAACAGCTAGTATAGGATAAGGATCTTGACGTATACTAACCAATATATATATTTTAAAATATGGTACTGTATTTAAAATATATGTACATAATATGTGTACGCCTCTGTATGATGTGTATCTGCCGCATTGTGTGTTGTGGGTTTGAATCTCACATAGGATAATAATTCGTGTTATTCACAAATGCCTGCTTCTCACACTGGTTGTATTTGCGACACCGAATTTGATCCACAGGAGTAATTATGTGATTACTTTATGGTAATAATGTTACTAAAATAATCTATCTAATGGAAAACAATTGAGCATTGAGTGTTGTGGGTTTGGATCTCACATAGGAAAATAATTCGTGTTATTCATAAATGCTTGCTTCTCACACTGGTTGTATTTGCGACACCGAATTTGATCCACAGGAGTAATTATGTGATTACTTTATGGTAATAATGTTACTAAAATAATCTATCTAATGGAAAACAATTGAGCATTGAGTGTTGTGGGTTTGGATCTCACATAGGAAAATAATTCGTGTTATTCACAAATGCTTGCTTCTCACACTGGTTGTATTTTGTGATACCGAAGTTGAACCACAGGAATAATTACATGATTACTTTATAGTTATAATGTTACTAAAATAATCTATGTAATGGAAAACAATTGAAGTTAAAATTATCATCCTGAATTATTGGCTAGGCGAACTGCAGTCTTTTGTACAATGATAAGGTAACTAAATTTACTTTGATATGTTGCATTGAAGAGTGGAAGCATTTCTTAAATTATTCGGATGGGCTTCGAGTATATGTCGAAATAAACTGTCCTATATCACTATATTCCTATATCACTGACTAAATTACGGTTACGAAATATGTAGTATAGTATAGTTCATTGTAACAACATATTAAATATATTAGTGGTCGAAATCGTTAATTTCTTAAGTTATTTATTATTCGCATATTTTCTTTGCCAAAAAATATACAGATATTGTAGATGGTTAATGTAAAGAGGTTGAAGTATGTCGGATAGAAACTCATAAGGCTTCGACTCGATGAAGATAAAGAAACGAACAAATGAACTGTTTCCAAATTGTCTTTATTCTTCTAATTCATTTTATTTTTGGCTACCAATCTTCTAGTAGATTATTACTACCATTGTCGAGTAAGTACTGATATTACGAGTTTCTTACGATCATTGCAAAGTTCTAACAAGATGGCGGCACTGTTGTTACAACTTTCCAAGGAGTTTTTGTGGCAAGTCAGAATCCATGTTCCGTGATATTATTTCCCATCCATTTCACTTGTGCACAATAACCGAACTATATTACGTACAACACCACCAATATTACAAAATATAGAGCTAAATGACACAAGAATATGAATGAAATATTATAAATCTACTACGTAACATTGCAAGATTCCGCAAAAAACTCAATTGTTATCACGCTTTTATTAGCTTCAACCTGTATGTATGTATGTAACCGACCCCTTTCAGCACGATTTGGTCCTACTTTGAACGATCAGATTTAATTCAAACTTTGCACACCTGTCAAAGGTCGATGACAATGCAATAATCCGAAAAAAAAAGTTAAAGAACTTTAACTAAAAAATGAAAAATAAATAATAGTTAAAAAAAACTAAAATTATAAAAATACTGATATCTGGAGGTCATTATCATTTTTTTGTCACTTTTCACAACAATATACATTTATTTCTAATTTACACTATTCTCAATCCAAATTTATTAAATTTTATTTTCTGTTTTTGATCTATCTATCTAGATTTATTATGAAAGCGTGTTTGTTTAGTTTTTTTTAACTATTATTTATTTTTATTGATAACTCTAAAGCTAATAGTAATAGCGTCTGAACAAAAAAAGAATACAGAAAATCGGTCGATCAACAGATGAGGAAGATGTACTTAACCGTTTTGCCTCCGCCTATTGCATATACATAAATTATTTGAAACAAATATACCTACATATAAATATCAAGTAACAATAGTATAACATATACCCGCATCTAGGGGTCGAGTCAAGTGGATCCTATCGCAAGACTTGTTGACGAGGGTTGACGTACGTCCATCCTAATACTGTCGTTGCTGCTGCCATCGCAATGGCAGTTTCATTCATATACTCTGTATCTATTATGTTCCTAGAATTCATCAATATTGTACAGCGACACGATGGTTTTCCGTCAAAAAATATACATTCCATCATCCAATCACTTATCTAATAATTTTAATGGATATAAATTGGTAATATACTTAAGTACAATTCAATATCATATTATAGACGAAATTGTTGTTGTAAATATGAAGAACATCTTTATAATATAACAATGTATTACTTACAAATTGATTAGAGTGTAGTCATTATAAAGAATTCTTGATTTTAATTGATTGTTCGAAGAGAAAGCGTTTATATACACTTTGTACCAGAATTGTACTCTAGATATAAGACCTATGTGATTGTGATAAATTTCAATTAATACTTTAATAGAAAATCAGAGACTTATCTGATATTAGTTTGCTTTTAAGTTTGTTTTTATTCGCATTGTTTTTATTCCAGGTAAACGACGTCGTCATTAGCGCAGCGACGGTTCTTCGAAGACAGGTAATTATCCGCAGTAAGTTTACTACAAACAAACCTATAGATGTCATCGCTCCAACAGATCTCTCGTTACTTCGAACAAATAATATTTCTTTTTTCTCATAAAGAATAAAACTGACGGTAAATCCTATCAATTACGTTGCATTACGTTCGAAATGACTGCGGGCCGACCGACTGGCTTACGAGTTCGTCAAATTCCATTAGGCTTATTTCATATATCCACAGTGAGCGAACAAGCCAGTAACATTTTCGATTATATCATATCTGTGATTAATTATTTGATTTTGAACATTATCTGTTTGAATTTAAGGTGGATAGTCGCCCGTACGACTGTATTTAAAAGGTGTTTCGTCTCATACATGTGTACTGAATCAGTAGTGAAGTTCGAGCGAACTGTAATTAGAGAAGGGGATAGTGTTTCGTAGATTAGAGAAGACTATCTGATGCTAAAATGCGAAGAGAGTGAAGGTTGCTTTATCGTTTTATGATAACTTTGTTTACTATAGTTTTTATTCTCAGATTCCTTTTTTTCTGCCTTCATTCGTTTTTGAATTTAAATTAAATTTTTATAATAAAAATTGTGTAAGTTTTTTGTCTGTTTCCGTTGTGTCTGTCTACAAGAATTAAGGGAACACATACGCGACACATAAAGGGATATTATATTATATTATTTATTAACCACATTCAAAAAGAAAAAGAGGTTCTCTATTTGTTATTTGTACTTCGTCATTTATAAAGCGATCTGGAAAATTCTTTTTTATTTTATCGGAAAGGGGTATTTTCTAGGGGGCTTAATTCCATTAGCATGAACTTTGAATTTCAATGATAAACCAGGGAACCCATAAAAAAGTAATAGGAAATGTGTAACGATTGAGATTTTGGTAGAATTATAATAATTCAAGACTAAGTAGATATTTATCTCACTATGTTTAAAGACAGTATAGTAGATCTGATCACTGATAATTAAACCGCGCCCTTCATTATTGTATATAATTAAGCATTAAGCAATATTACTTAAGGTAATCGTTTTCATACTTAAGGTCGAGGTTAACTAGGCCTACTCTTTTTTTTTTTTTTTTTTTAAAGGGGGGAAATCCCTTATGGATACGCCCCCCTCCCGGGGGGGGGGGGG
>MU159044.1:167445-193774 GCA_015888305.1 Antheraea pernyi | reverse complement strand
CCCAGTTCTTTTTTACATCGCCCACCTTTACCTCCGCCACCCTGCAGTTGGCCTTCGCCGCCACGATCGCCAGGACTTCGTCCCGGGACACCGAATCGTCGAGACCGACTATCCGGATGTCCGCCTTTTTGGTCGGGACGACGACCGTGGCGAATCCGTCCAGGGCCTTCTCCAACTTCCGGGCCAATTCGGTGGCCTTCTCCTTACTCTGGCCCGGTAGTTCAATTTTCCGGGCCCCCGTGGCCGTTGGCCTCACCCGCACATCTGCTATGCCCATGTCGGGTAAGGTCACGTGCTCGCGCGCCTTCATCAAGATCTCCCTATAGCCAACCCCCTTGCTGGCTGCGGCATCCTGCAGGGTCAAGATGACCGCTGCCGATTTGGGGGCTGACGGCAGCTTCTGCCTCGCAGGCGTGGTCTTGGGAGCCGTGGTTGGGGCCTTCGGCGCGGCTGCCTGGCCCTTGTCGCCTTCTTCTTGCGGCCCACAACGGTGGACCACGCCGCGCCATCCGTCACCGCCGCTGGGACCGGTAATTCGGCCCAGTTTATGCCCAGTGGGGCAACCACCGGGGCCGGAGGCGCCTTCGCAACCGGCGCGGTCTTCGCCGCGCTGGCCGCGCCACCCTTCTTCTTCCTATCCGCCGCCAGAGGTGGGCGAATGGGCGCCTCTGGAGGCAGACGACCCTCCAAACTCTCCAGACGTGCATTCAGCATGTTGCTGAATGACGTGTGGAGAGAGCTGTGGATGCGCGACACCGCTTCCGCAAGAGCCTGCTCCCACAGAGGCTCTGCCGGTGCCGGCATGGGAGGAGCAGGCGGAGGCATCTGTTTCTTGGCATTTGCCTCCTGCTTCCAAGCCTTATTCTCCGCCTTTAAGTCATCGACCTGGCGGCGGAGATTTTTCATTTCTCTTTGAAGCTTTCTAATCTCCTCCCCCTCTGTGCGCTCGGCAAGGGCCTCCACAACCTCCTGCAGGGTCATAGCAGCGCCTTTCAAGGCCTTAATGCATGGACTCTGCAGGTTGTTAGACTTCTTCACCGTCTCGAAGATGCAAGCGATCTTCGAGCCGGCGAGAGCCTTCAGTTTCTGTGCGTCTAGGACGTCCATGTCTAGCATGTCTATCTCCGCATCAGAGCTGGGCAAGGAACCAGCAGCGGAGTTGGCAACTGAGACAGCTGCGGAGCCCGTGGCAGAGACAGCTGCGGAGCCCGCGGCAGAGCCAGCAACAGACTCCGCAGCACTTACACCACCAGCCAGGGCCCGGTCAAAAGACCCGTCAGCCTCTCCCATGACCCCACGGCCACTCCAGCACTTCCGGGAAGTCCCTCTGCGGTTCGTGCTCACCTTAAGAGCCCCGCCCTCCTCAACTTCAGTGTCGGAATCCAGAACTTTTTTTTCCCGACCCGCTAATGCGTCTCAGTCGGGACGATCTTGCCACGCTGAGCCTAGCCGCTTTTTCCTTGGTATTAGCGGTATCCGCCTTAGCCAACTCCACCTCCTCTGCCTTAGCAGCCGCCGCACGGGTGGTAACGCCCACCCCATCCTTAATACTATTTGATTTTAAAGAATTTGTATCCATTTTGATTCCCACGAGTATGGGGGAAAAACGGTCCACCCAGGCAGTGCCCCCTGTACCTGGGTAAGCCTAGCGTAACCCGTCAAGAGAGTCGGCCGGTCCTCTGACGGGGGTCGCACTAGAGACTGATCTCCCATCAGCCATGCATCCTCTCGCGGTGCGCCGCCGCTTAGGATTGGGGTAATTTTTTATAGAGGTTGTCTTCCTCGCGGTCCGGGCGGTTAAGCCAAGACCCTCGGTTCCATTGGAGCCGCGAGACATGACCACGACACTCCAACTGGGATTACGAGATCGACGGTGGGAGGTAAGGGTAAATGCCCTAACCAACACGCCCGACGGCAGTGCAAGTGCACGCCGGACCCGCCAGCGCCCCATCGTCGAGACGATGTGATAATCAAGTCCGTTAAGCAAGCCCAGTTTGTCAGGTATCAGCCGCCGGTCAGAGGGACCGACGTTGCCCAGGGTGCACCACGTGGAGGTTCCTGACTTAGCACCCCAACTAGGCCTACTCTGGTATTAATTATAAAGGAAATCCTTTATTACAAAATAAATTTAATTAATAAATTAGTTATACTTCTCTATCCTCAATTTCTAAGTAGATGATAACAAACTGTAGTATAGAGTGGATCTTTATATAAGACTGCGTTTAAAGACATAATGGCATCCGCCACGGGCGTCCCATTACAGTAATGCGGAGCTAAACCTGACTGATTACTGGCCTGCCAGAGCGAATTTTTCTACTGTCGCACCGCGGCGACGGTTTACGCAGACATTAACAGTATTAGAGGGATCTTCTCGTCTGTACAATCGAAATGCTTGGTTAAACGAGCTCTCGATAACGCGAACTAAGGCTTCGTCTATCTTTAAATCAAAGTCCAGTGATAAAATTGCGAGAGAAAGAACTATTAAACGGGATTTAATCTCTCATATTAACATTGAAGTGTAATGTTCAAGTGTTGCAAGATTTGTTTTGGGTTTTTTTTGGCGGGATTTTAGTCTGTCGTGTAGTGGATTTCATATTTTATTCATAATCTTGTGTTATTTGGATATATGTTTTACTAGCGGGCCCCACGAACGCTGTCCCGGCCTGGTAATACAAAAAAAAACTTTGACAAATTATATACCTCATCCTTCCTCATACATCACTTTATCTACCAACCGCATGGTAATCCGTTCAATAGTTTCTTAGTTTATCGCGAACAGGCAGACAGACAGACAGACGTTGCACATGACTTTGTTTTATAATATGTAGTGATAATATTGATCGTGTTTTACGTAAAATAGTTTGGTTATTGTGCACAAATGAATAGGATGGGAAGTAATTCCACGGAGCATTACTTCTGAGATGCCATAAAATCTGCATGACCACCGTCTCAGAATATTGAAATTATCATTGGACACTGGTTATATTATTACCTATTCAATAACGGCAGTAATAATCTAGAAGTTTAATAGTTTAACTGCCAGAAATATAATTAAACAAGAAAAATGTTGATAAATTCAAATTAAATTTCAACATCCAAAGGCATATTTAAATTAAATGACGAAAGCGATTTTTAGTAGATTCAGTCATTCGTATTCTGACAATTGAAGAGAAAAGTGTGTTGTTCTTTGATTATTGTTTGTCAGTACGTGTGCAGCGTGTGTAGTGATGTGTCTTAAATAACCACTTATTTTTTTTATTATTTGTACAATTCAATTTTTCTTAGTCGATTGGAGTATTAAATTTCGGGGACCTTTTTTTTTTTATGTCATTGGTGGCAAACGAACAGGTGGGTCACCTGCTGTTAAGTGATCACCACCATCCATGCACACTAACAACCCCAGAGGAGTCGTAAGTGCGTTGCCATCTTTCGGAGGGAAGGGTTAGGGGAGGGAAAAGGAGAGGAGAGGAGAGGGGAGGGGAGATGGGTCTCCGGCGCTCTCACTGACCGAACGAAACGCAACAATGCAAGCACTGTTACTTCACGTCGGTTTTCTATGAGAGGGTGGTACTACCCCGGGCGAGCCGACCCATTCATGCTGAAACCAATAATAGTTTCAGCGTGGCTCTACCACCATTAAACTATCAGGTTGTTGTGGAAGAATTTATAAAAAAAATCATATTATTTCAGTCAAGATAATACCGCGAATCTAATTTACCGTCTGATCTTGGATTACATCTGAAATTAGATATATTTCAGTGAAGCGGCGGATGTCATTTACATTGGATATTAGCTGTGTTGAATATTCATTGTGTGCGTCATAGATGATGTATTGTTATCATAATAATGTGATCATTCTTTAAATATTATGTAAGATCGTAAGAGATACTGTGGGACAATGGAGATAAACTAATCTCTAGTGTTCATTTGTTTATATTACCCGTTTCGGATAGACCAAAAATATCGAAGTTTTATACCAAAAAAAGAAAACAGGGTGTGTCGTAAATACACATGATGGAAATGAAACTTTTGTATTACAGGGAGACATTTAATAAACAAAAATACAACAAAAAGCCAACGTCATGCGGTGTTACCAGGCGGTCACCCATCCAAGTACGGACCGCGCCCGACGTTGCTTAACATTTCACCCAGCACAGTGTTTACCCCCATCACTTTTTGTCACACAAAAAGGTTGCCGATCAGAATTTCAAAGCCCTGTCATAAGAAGTTTTACTTCAATACCTCTAATGACATAAATTTAGTTTTTCTCACGCCTGTCTTACAATTGCGTGTAACGTCAAGAAGGCACTATCGTCATGCTTTATACTACCGGGTTACCTGACGATAAACGCAAAAGGCAACGAATCGCTTCAAATCGCAAACGAACGCAACAATGCGCATCAATAGTGTTTTTAGCCTTCATTAATTTCGAGTCACTGTAGTGCCTTCAATCTGCGTCTTTAACGAAACAAATTTTGACGTTGATTTTAGTGCGTTAAGTAATTGCGTTGCAGCTGACCGCAGCTTCGAGACGCAGGTGTGAGAGTGTTGGCATTGGGATAGGTAATGATAAATGATCTCTCATCCCACATTGTTTTACACTGACGGCATTGAATATTCAGGCCGCATAGCTTGTACGTGCCAGATGCAGTCACAAATCGAGTGGAGGAAGTGGAGGAGGGGGGATTTAATTATAATTAAAACGATTTGTCGGTTGAGACCGCGCGTGCGAGGTCGGACGGCACATTGTTTATTGTAATGCTTTATGTCATTGTATCCGATGCCGATGGTCTCTGTGCCGCGGTAATCAATTTCAATTACGTTGCGTTGATTGTATGGATTTTAGATCGTTGCCATTCGGTATTGACGGTGAGTGATTGATTCTGTTACTCGCGTTACAAAATGCCGTTGTATGATGATCACTTACAATATTAACATATGGCTATATATATCAAATATTAATAAACTCTAACGCGCGCCGTCTGCTCGAATCATGGTAGCGAATGAAGAGCTAAAGGGAAAAACTGGCTCGGTCACATTTATAAAACTTTACAGGAGGGACAACTTAAATTCTGTACGCATTTTTGGTGAACTTGAAATACATTAGAATGAATGATTTATATGTATGTGGAATTGTTTTCTGTATAAAATATGCCTAATAATAATAAAAATCGACGTAGGCAAGTCACCGACTTGACTAGTTATTCACTCTTAAATTTTAAAACTTTGTCATATTATGAAATTAGTGTTTTTCCACATGGAAGCTTGCAGCTTGTGCTGAGACAAAGACCTTTTCTCCACATGCAACACTTGTCTCTCTTGCTTTTTGAAATTATGTATATTCTTGTAAGTACGTGTTGTATGCATTGAATAAATATATCTTTCTTTCTTTCTTTTTGTGGCCATAAAGTACAAAAAATCAATTTGATAAAAAATGGACTTAGCCTGTTTTTCCCTCTAGCCCTTCAAATCTGTTTGTCATAGATTTTTATACTGTGCATTTAACTCGCCACTAAGTTATATTTTATCGTTATTATTATGAACGAAGTCATAGTTGCTAGTTGTTTATAATATCAGATTAACTTACCTACTTCGACGGCAATGATTGATACGTTGGTGATTATGAAGTAAGTGCAAAGTTAAATATAGAATTTCCGAACTTTGTACTAATTATAGAAATGTTTTCCAGAATTTCCTTTCCTTCAGGAGATTTTATACTTTTAGTTGAAATTGTTAAGAAAATTTACAGCTAAATTAATATCATAAAACAACGAATAGACTAGATTGATTGTCATCGCGAGCGGCCACTTGTAATTATATGAAAATAAATAAATAAAAACCCGGACCGATAAAGAAATATTTTGTTAAAAATGTACGCGGTATTCTCTTTTATAAGTACGGTTTCTGTTATAAAGGAAATCTGTTTCAGTAACCTACCAGGAAAAATTAATTCTCGCGATATTTTTAATGAATGAATGAAAGAGTGAAGACCGTAAAGTTAAGTTCTCGCCGTAAAGGAAACTTTAATAGAGGCGAAAATAGTGTTTATTTTCAGAAAATAAATTTTCACTCAATTTCTTCAACGTTTGAAACATATAATGTACATTTTAAAATCTATACAAATAAATAAAATTGTAGTGTTTTTTTTATAATGTCAAAATAACGGCATTTTACTAAATTGATATGAACATACATACGGGAGATATAACAAACAATTTATTAAAATTGTTGACTGTGTGTTGATACCGGCTAATCTTCGAAACGCTTGGACCGATTTTGAAGCAACTTTCAGTGGCAGACAGCTGATATTATACGGAGTAACTTAAGCAAGTTTTATTCTAGAAAAACATAGCGTTTCTCGTAAATACAATTATTTATAAAGATACAAACGTAAACTAAGTCACGGGTGGTTGCTAGTTGTGAAATAAATGTACAACAGTCCAAAGAGAGAAGAACTAGCAAGAAACTTGATCTGGTTTATCTTTTCATTATAAATAACACATCACAAAATATATGCCGGCATGACAGCGGCGACCGGCGGTGAATAGTGTGTCACTCGGTGGTCGCCGTTGTTTTTGGGCTGTACTGTGCTGACCATCAGGTATAGTGCAGTCACTATGCCGTGCTACAATAAAAAAATAATATTTTTATAGACATAAACGGTTACATTCGTTTTTGGTGGATGCACAGAGAGATGCGCCATTTTCTAAGATCAACATCGTTCACATTGATTCGCCCTATAATAGCCTCTATATTGAGTATACGAGTATTAGCTAGTATTAATAAGTATTGCAAATTCCGTTATACCTGGTAGGACAATTAGTAAAGTAACGGCACGCCAATACCTGTAGTGTCCAAGTATCGGCCGACGTTGTCAACCAGAAATCAAGCAAAGTGAAAGGGTATCTGGACGGGATCGTTGCACCGTTAACAGTTACTCTTTTGGTGTTTCACATTTCGGGATGAGTCGGTGTACAAGTTGTAGAGAGGTTTGCAGATTAACGTAGCTACGATAACTGCTGATGGACTGTATATGTCGTTGTTTTTGGACTGTATAATATTTTCTATCAGGTGTTTTGTCTTCTTCGTGAAATGTAATGACTAATTATGCCTAAACATGACTTTTTACAATAGTAATGTTGTCTATTGGCGGTCTCGGAAGAGAATGTTAGGAAATTAGGATCCATTATTGATTAATATATGATTTAGTTATATTTTCGCTAAGCAAATAACACCACGCAAGTCGATTCGAGTCATTTTACTGGGAAGCGAAAGAACTGCATTTTTTATTACATTATCTTGCATTTATTTTCATACAGTAACTACTGATTTGAAAACTGTTATTTTATTGGTTGAAATGTTCAAAATGTCGTGTGTGGATTGACGCGTGGTGAGAATAGTTATCCAATGATATATATCTATATATTAATACGTGAAGCCCAAACTTTGTATCCCTTTTGAGAGAAATGCGCGAACGGATGAACGTGAAACTTGGCATAGTTAAAGTTTATATGGAGGAGAAGTGCAGAAAGCTATTTATTTTATATAAAATGCATTAGAAGTACATTAAATTAATTAAAATATGCATTACTCACACCACTGCTTTAATTTTACACAACATATACACACATGTAAATAAAAAAGACATTTTGACATCTGTCAATAAAGGACTTCAAAAAAGGCTGTGAAGGAGGTTGCTATGTTCGACTGTATGTATTATTTTACTCTTACGTTCCAATTACCCTTTTTCATTCTACATTCAACAATGATATTAAACCTAATAAAATTCAAACTTTAAAAAATCAATGAACTATGGTCGAATGTCGACCACTGGTCGCCCACTAGTAAAAGTAAAGAAACGCCATTTTTTCGACTTAAGCGGTGTTGTTTGCTAAACGACGATATGTAAAGGCCATTATTAGCAGTAACATATTGTGACCTCTAACTTCTCGTTCCTTTACTGCCCATTCCTTAATATTGATCCTATACATACTGGTAGCAGTGGTAGCAATGATCGATTCTATTCTAAGTACGTGGTTAAGCTGGCGTGTCCATACATATTCAAGACTTCAATACAAGTCGTGACGCACGAGACCATTCTTGATTCAATCATATTGATTTTACTGGTGTTTGTTATTAAGTATTATATTATATTCCACAGAATTTATATATCTATTGATTCAGGACTTTATCATAATAAGAGTTTCAAAGGTAAACAACTGAATACGTCTGACGTTAAATTAGTATGAATACAAGTAACCAGTATTATAATATCTTTAAAGTAATCAGGGTTAGAGAAATTATTCCATGTGATAAGGTCACTAGATTGTAACTAGATAGATAACTATGAGGATATAGTGCAGTAAAAAAGTTTTTAACGGTGTTCAATGGACACTTATTTTATTTACATTGTATATACTTAACTTATATTATAACTTATATTATATATCATCATCTTTAAACATTCTCATAAGTGTGTTATTTCTGCGATACAATCATAAAAATCGTTCCAGTAGCTTTTGAAAAAATTTCGCACATACAAACATATTAGTGAAAGCAAAAAGTGAATCATCAATTTGCTGAGGGAATACAAATGATCAATGCGTTTGGCTAACCAACATTAGAATATTTCTTTAGTTATTATGGTATTCGGAGACACGTATTAAAAATAGACTCAGACATAAGAGAGTCGCACATTCCAGATTTTAATATAACATACAGTATGTATAACAATATACAGCCGAATATCAATTCCTAATTTCTTGATTGAAAGCTAAATTTTCAACCAGTTGCACCAATGGGACAGCCCGAAGTTAAAGTAATTACTTAGTTCACGTAGGTAAATTCATTACACGATAAAGGCCGTTTCTGATGATTAAAAGGGCATACTTGGTGTTGCGTGTCTATAAATATTCAAAGCTCTAATACAAGTCATAGGCAAGGAAATGTTCTAAGCTCCGTGATCGCGTATGGTTCACGAGACTGCATACATAAACTCGGGTTATAATTACCGGAGGTGTTTGAAATTATAGACAGAAGGCCTCGATATGCTCACGCTATGGCGTTTATATTAACTGTTTAGAACGTATATTTATGGTGTGTAGTAATTAGTTCACTGTTTATTTGTTGTTATACTTATATTCAGTGACTAATACTCGACGTTTAATTTAGTGCTATAAACGCTGTGAAAGCTAATTTCTTATACTCAGTAGCTTACGGAAAACAATGCTAATGCGGGCCAAGTAAATGCTCTTTTTCTAAAGAAATAATTGAAATGTTTTGATGATACCCTGGATACACTGATTCAAGTCCTAATATGCTTCAATTGACAGTTAAGAAAATACATCTTGGTTAGATTACTTCTGTGTTATTTTGTGTACTTAGCGGGCTAGCTAACGTTGTCACGTACTTTTTGATGTGGTCCGATAGTTGCAAGTGAGTGATTTGTTTTTGAAGTGGCTAACACTATTGGCCTGAGTGCCAACATTCATAACTTCAGCGGACTACTAGGGTGAGCGCTTAAGACGTTCAGCCGCTTGGCAACAAGGTCAAGGGTGCCGAAAGGCTGAAAACCTTAGCGTGGATTGTTGCCTTGGATTCAACATCGCGAATCTATCTAAGTTAAACTAGTCACATATATAAGAATTAGTGAGACACACATGTGTACCAGCATGTTCTCTGTATCAACTCAAACGTGTATTTTGTATCTGACATCTCGGCTAAACTGAACTGACCACACCTGAATGACTATTGGAAACAGTTTCCATTCTAAATTTAATTGCCATTGTTACTTTTTATAATCAGATAATAGTATTTATGATAATAATGTTATTGCCATTCGACCATAGTTGATTGATTTTTTTAAGTTTGTTTTTTTATTAGGGTTAATTTCATTGTTGAATGTAGAATGAAAAAGGGTAATTGGAACGTAAGAGTAAAATAATACATACAGTCGAGCAACCTCCTTCACAACCTTTTTTGAAGTCCTTTATTGACAGATGTCAAAATGTCTTTTTTATTTACATGTGTGTATATGTTGTGTAAAATTGAAGCAGTAGTGTGAGCAATGCATATTTTAATTAATTTAATGTACTTCGAATGCATTTTATATAAAATAAATAGCTTTCTGCACTTCTCCTCCATATAAACTTTAACTATGCCAAATTTCACGTTCAACCGTTCGCCCAATTCCGTTAAAAAGGGATACAAAGTTTAGGCCTCACGTATTAATATATATGATATAATAGGTTCTACACAATGATTGTAACGTTATAACCTTATCTGTGTGTAAATTTATATCACGAATGTCATTTGTTTCTGCAGTCGTACTTCTGACTACGAAATATCGATTGTGCAGTCGTATCCAATATAGTGCATCGTAAATCCGTTGTTCCGAATCGGTCCAACATAAGCGCGACGGCCGTCACTGTATCATCTCTAATCTTGCGGGATTGTATAATGGTAATGTATTACTGTTATATGCACATGCGGTCGCCAGTGGTCGTGTTTAGAATTCATGGCTATCACCAATTTTGATTATTGCGTACTTATTATTTTTTATAGAGCTTATTATTTATGTTTAGGTGATAGCTTTGTTGTTCTTTATACAGCTTTGTTAACTCTGTCGCCATTCGGCTTATCAAAACTGAACGCATTCTTAACGCGTCATATACGAGGACCATGTTGTGTTGTACTATTCAACGCGCGTTCTGTTTGACGGATTTCAACTTAAATAGTACAGCACAACGCAACGCGACGCTAGTCCGTCTTAAAGTTACGTTAAGTACGCTTTCTATTTAACGAAAGCTTTAATTAGATTATTGCTATGCTGATTTGAGGTCTGCGTCTTGACTGCTGATGACCCATGCTGATAAGTTTTTTTTTTGCCAGCGGTTGTTGTTATTCTTGGTTTGCAATATACGTACTATTAGAGGCGAGTGCTCGGCAGATGTAAATGTAGTGTTTTTGGGAAATAACGGCTTTCTGTTATTTTGTATAATATACGTATGCACACTAGTTCTGAGACTAGCTTGAATTCTGTCACTTTCGAGTATGTATTTTTACTAGTGGGCGGCCAGTGGTCGACATGCGACCATAGTTCATTGATTTATTTAAGTTTGCATTTTATTAGGGTTAATATCATTGTTGAATGTAGAATGAAAAAGGGTATTGGAAAGTAAGAGTAAAATAATACATACAGTCGAGCATAGCAACCTCCTTCACAACCTTTTTTGAAGTCCTTTATTTACAGATGTCAAAATGTCTTTTTTATTTACATGTGTGTATATGTTGTGTAAAATTGAAGCAGTAGTGTGAGTAATGCATATTTTAATTAATTTAATGTATTTCTAATGCATTTTATATAAAATAAATAGCTTTCTGCACTTCTCCTCCATATAAACTTTAACTATGCCAAATTTCACGTTCATCCGTTCGCCCAATTCCGTTAAAAAGGGATACAAAGTTTAGGCTTCACGTATTAATATATATGATGTTTGTTAGTTTCTAGTAAATTGTTGTTCATATTATTACTTAAGGATCTTATATTGTTCTAATGCAAATCTTTGGTTAGTTCGGTCTTTTATCAGTAAAAAGTTTTAATCGTGAAATTAATAAACCGATAATCAAATACGATTTACTACTACAGTTTTAAATAGAAGGTAATATTGTGCTCTATCTTATTTGCATTCTTATAATTTTATTTTTTTATACTATATATTTTGGTATGTCTATATATATGCGTATATAATTAAATTTATTGATTCAATAGTATGAAGAAATGAGGTTGATTGCTGTGTGCAGAAGCCGAGGAAGGCCGTGACTGACTTTAGCGAGATCCGATTACGGTGAATTTAATTAATAGCAAACTAGACACTATTCAAAATTGTTGATCCGTATTAAATGTCGACAGTGTGTTACGTAAAATAACATGAGTGAATTAAGCGGCCAGTATCTTTTTGTATGGTTACGTTATGAAGTTTTCCTTTAGTAAAGGTTAAGGTTCATTTTATAGCTCGATCTCTATTAGTCTCAAAGCCGTATTTTTAGACATTCTACATAATAGGCATCAGAATTCGTTAACACCAGTCCATAATTGCTTTGTTGCGTGATACCTATTTGATACTAAGATCTCTGTCGGCGGCTCTGCTCGCGCAAACTTGAGAATTATTTAGATATCTCATAATGTATTATTGGATCTAAACATTTATTGGGACTGTTTATTAACATCACAGTTTTTAATAGATAAATTATATAAATTAATTATTATTTATATAAAAATCATTTTTTTAAAATTAAAGTTAAAAAATTAAAACTTAGAACCGTGAACCGACATCGTGAAGGACTAATATGTTTATTTATCATAACATAATTATTTAACTTGATTAGAATTAATATCTTGCAAATCTCTATTCAAATGTTTAGTTTATTTTATCTTTCAAAACTTATTTACTGTGTTTTTATGTAAAATAGTGAAGTCTAAGCTTTGTCGAATATTTTTAAATTCATCTTCATTGGAAACAATTTTGTACTGCATTATATTTATGTGTTGGATGTTATTTTGTATATACTTAGTTTACTTTTAAATTTTTAAGGCCTCATATATTACTTAATTTAACAAACGTATACTAAAACTCAATCAGGGTTATAATTTTTAAATACATTCTTGTAAACTTATGTTCAGTGGCTTCCGAGCTATTTATATACCAACGGGCAGACATAAAGATGGAGAGAACCTTACTATGTTTATTATAATGTACAATGTTGACGTCATGAATAGGATTCTATCTAATGGTATATGTAAAGACGTTGGAAATTGCGTTATAAATGTAATCCAGCATGAAGATATACTTCTCAATCGTATGATATTCTCGCTTGAATAGTTATTGTAAATACTGTATTTATATGAGGCGTTACGAAGCGAATCGAGTAAAGCGCCGAATCAGCTTAATAACGTGTGTAATATTTTGCGCAATATGTGTAACACGTACGAGTAAAGCAAATCTAGTGACGTCAATCTATTCGAGTGACTTTGAATCTTCGCACAGACGATGGAAACCAATTAGACGACACTTGTTATGTTAATTAGTTACCGTGATAAGACTGTGCTTACACGTATGTGATGCGACGCGACAGTGCCGGAGGATTAATACGGTGCGTGTAAAATCCATATATCGGTGAGGGCTACCATATATTTCTAAACTAAATTATTTAAATATTAGAAGTTACTACGTACATGTTAGAAGATATTGCAGTTGCAAAAATAAACGCGCGGTGACGATCTTTGCTTGGAACCATTATTGAAGAATGTCATCTTTCTAACTGTTTTAACGCACGCTGCTGTATATTTTTAAAAGTAATAATGTATTTTAACCGTTTATTTCTTTCCTCTACTGTTAGAAACGATGATTTAGGTGTTATTTTTTGATATCTTAATTTTAGCTTATAAAACAATTTAGTACAATAATCTAAGTTGTTTATCAGTATTAAATGATTTATGATTCTCCAATGAGGTGGTGTAAACGTTTCATTAAAGTATAATAACACTACGACGCAGGTCGATTCAGATTTGGAATTGATGTTGTTTATTTCGCTCAGAGAATTATACATTTGTTATTACATTTTTATAGAAATCCTTACTTTAAATCGGTAAATATCTTTATTAACCGGTGCCTTTGTATTTCTTTATGAACATGTTGTTTACTGCACCCTTTTCTCAAAGGCTCGTTGCGTGTCGTCTTATTTCAAGCTTTCACCGCTACGTCTGAAGAGTCAACTCCAAATTGTCGAAAGATACTGTATTTACTATTTACTATATATACGTCGTATGCAAAAAGTATTGCTTTGCCTTGGAAATATAACGGCGTTAGAACTCCTTTCTAAATTTACACCTTTATAGTTCTGAAATTATTATTTGTTAAAACCTCTTTATGTTATGTCGTCGTTCGTTGTACTTCATTCAAGTGATATACAAACTTATTACAGTAAATAATGTTTGGCGTCATTATGTCGGTGTGTAATTATCGGGATATGCCCAGCTGTTTCACAATAGATGATAATTATGAAGAGTGTATATGTCGTCGATAATCGTGATTCAGTCGGCGAAGGTATCAAAACAATAATGTTAACAGAATTGCGTTTGAATTAGTTATTATGTTCCTTAAGGTATTTTGCGTGTGTTTTATAAATTAAAAAATAATCTGGAAATACATACAAGTGGTGTGAATTGCACAATGTAACGTATTTATTTACTTCAAGTAATTATTTCAGCAATGTTTACATTGTTGTAATTTACATAAAAAACAAGTTATTTTATTTTCGCTACAAATTATAGAGTTTATTTACTACCTATACGTACTATACGTTTATATTTGCCTGATATTTTAGTTTTTAATATAATATATAAATTGTAAAATGTAACTTACATAATGTTTTATTATACCTGACATAAAATTATTATAAATAATGTTTCCGAACATAGGACGAGGTTGCATGTTATTCTGTAGTATTGAAATTTCGTTTATGTTTATTGACTGTGACTTTATGTTATGCGGGTTCTGATTACTCTATAAGATGTAATAAATGTATATTTTCATATAATTAATACTGTAATCTTGCCATTAAAAAAAAATAATTTACATTTTAATCCAAAAAGAGGGTTCAATTTTTCAATCAGAACTTTGTGTTTAAAAGTTTGAATATAGAATTTTGCATTTTCTGTTTTTTTCTTTTATACTATTATAATGTATCAGCTCTAATCGTATATTTTGATTCCCTTTTTGTAATTACAAGTAATACGAATAGGTCGTAACGTAATGCCAACCCTGATCACATGTAATCAACATGGAGAAGTAATTACATGTTCATTAGTGTGACTGTGGAGGAGGCACGCCACATCGCGTGACAATGTACACATCGCCTTGTGCTTGTTACCGAATAATTATATACTTAACGCGGCTCCAATTTGATATGACAGACGAGACCCTCGGGTATGGGCGGAGACAACCCTAGCTCGAGCGAATTCAACGCTATCCACCTGCCATGATGTGGGAGTGTCTCGACGAATATGTAAGGTGCAAATAACCGTTCACAGTTAACCTAGATTTGATTTTTCTTAAATATATTTGGTTTCAATGAGAATTCGTACAAATCTTTGTACTGAGGGCTGCGATACAAGATTGCTTAATACAATCGACTGTTTATGCTGCATAGTAGTACGCAATAAGTCACTTTAATGTAAAAAAAAATCAATATGTTGTTATTTAATGTAACAAAGTATACACTAAAACTGATCGCAGATATAGTAAAAGGAACAATGTAAATTGGCTTACTGGTTCTCAAGATATAAAACGTTAACAGACAAGTAGACATAGAGACGTTGGTATACATAAAATGTAATAACAGCGATGGATATGGGAGTAATCGTTTCGCTATACAACGAAAAGCATTAGTTTTAAACAAGACTTAAAGGAGAAAATAAATAAATCGGCCAATGTCAAACCGACTGCGGAGACACTTGCAAGCCGATATGAAAGCGGCAGCTGACACTGGATCGTTGATCTTTCGATCAATGCCGATGTTTTGAATCGTATAATGTTTATCATCAGATAATGTATCCGGTATTTGATTTGCCACACCAGGGAGAAGAGTGAGATGTTCGGCTAAGATCGGCTTGCCTCGGTTTTGTAAAACGTTCTCTCTATCGCAACGCGCAATGACTGTTTAGACAGAGATAATGATGTACGAAACCGAACTTAGCCGACTATCTCTATCTACTCCCCGACATGCCAAATGAAAAGCCGGGTACTGTTAGTGTTAAAAAAAGGTAGAATATCAAAAATATAGTGATATATGGTCTCACCATATTAGGTAAACCGAAATACGGCATAGTACGATATGAAACCCTAGTATCGTTGAACAAGTTGAGTACAGTTCCCGTCGATATCTCTTCAATAATGCACGTTTTTCACTACTCGAAATAGACGTAAGCCCGAGGAGACCTAGCTCGTAGCTTATTTATGTCTCCGGTGGCCGTTCGGACGGTAATATGGACAACATACTAATGCTGACCGTTATAGACTGCCAACGAAAAAGTTATTTTGATCTATGGAAATTATTTTCAGTGATCCAGCTAGTGGTTCTTGGTACACTGGTTGTTTAAATTTATAATTTATTGCAATATAAAAAAAAATTGTTAGTGTTAATTAAATAAAAGCAATATTTTTATTATTATTCTTTAAGGATTCCTTTCAGAAGGAAATACCTGGCCCATTGTACCCTATTTCATTATCATATCAGGTGAGTCCGTGATGGGATAGCATTACTATGTTAGACAAACCAAAGTCATCCAGAAATTTAATACAGTGTACTAGTTGTGGTACGCGTAGTGTGCCGTACGCGATTGTTAATATTTGTTACTATTATTATTGAAGCTCATAGAACAATGAACGAAAGTTAATCGTCACGCTCTGGTCAGTGACTCATAAATCGTGTGTACTCGGCTCCGGTCGTCATCAACTTCGTTCCCTATCTGACAATAAGTTCTTCGTTCTAATAGGTACACTTTTATTATGACATATTATAATTAATAATACAATATTAATATGTATATTTTGTGTATAATCAGTTTGCTTATAAATATCTATAAATCTGTGTCAACTTTAATGTACGTGTATTTCACTTCTATCGTGTGATCATAAGTGCACACCTACTTTTTATTGTAATTACTGTTTGTTATGATGAATTAAATCATAATAAATATTCAGTAAATATTTTCAGTGTATCAAACTAAATCAATATTCACAAGAGTGACTCTTGAACGGTACGGTACACAAATCGATGTCATCATTGTGTCGAGTTACGCTAAAATGCCCAGCAGAAGAACGTTTCGCATGAAAAAATACTTAAGTGTGTCAACTTTAAAATCTATTTTTGTATGTACATCTAGGTACAGATGATGGGTTTTCCTTTTTGACCTATCCCTTGTTATATTTATTCAAACTAGCGGGCGCCCAGTGGTCGACATTCGACCATAGTTCATTGACTTTTTAAAGTTTTTAATGTTATAATATAATTGTAGAATGTAGAATGAAAAAGGGTAATTGGAAGGTAAGAGTAAAATAATACATACAGTCGATCATAGCAACCTCCTTCACAACCTTTTTTGAAGTCCTTTATTGACAGATGTCAAATTATCTTTTTTTATTTACATGTGTGTATATGTTGTGTAAAATTGAAGCAGTAGTATGAGTAATGCATATTTTAATTAATTTAATGTACTTCTGATGCATTTTATATAAAATAAATAGCTTTCTGCACTTCTCCTCCATATAAACCTTAACTATACCAAATTTCACATTCATCCGTACGACCAATTCCGTTAAAAAGGGATATAAAGTTTAGGCTTCACGTATTAATATATATGATCATGGTTGACGTGGCAACATACGCCTGTCATACTTTGACATTTAGTTCATTAGATGTGACAAAATATAATATAATATACGGATCTGTCAACACGCCTTTACGCGAAATAACACAATCATATAAGTTGTCTGTCGGATTAAGGCGTGTCAGCTTTGTTTAATTTTACTTTAAATTCAGTTTCGGACTCCATAAATACGTTATATATTTTGGGAGTTTCGTTTGTAAAATGTTTATAAATAATAATTCTTCTGTTCGTATATGTGACTTAACTCTTCCTAAACGGGTTGAGGGATGAATTTTTTTAAGAGTATTCAGGTGGATTCGATATAGCTTTAGATTCACAACTGGAGCTGGTGTAGTTGGTGATGTAGATGGCGCTGCGGTTGAATTTTAGATTTTGTTTTATTATCAAGGCAGGACATCGTCCGCCGGGCCTGCTAGTATATTTGTAAAAACTAATGTAGCATGAATGGGTCGCCTCGTCCGGGGTAGTACCACTCTCTCATAGAAAACCGACGTGAAGTAACAGTGCTTGCCATTGTTGCGTTTCGTTCGGTCAGTGAGAGCGCCGGAGGACCACCTCCCTTCTCTTCATCACTCCCTTTCCCGCAAACACAGGCTGTCGACGCACTTTCGACTCTTCCGGTGTTGTTAGTGTCCATGGACGGTGGTGACCACTTAACATCAGGTGACCCACAAGTTCGTTTGCTAGTTATGACATTTAAAAAAATGTAGGCCTTATGTATCATTTACATAATTATAATGTACACATAGTATATTGAATAATTAATTCTACTGTGCTTTTTTATTATTTTGCTGAGAATGAGATGCTTATTTTTTATATAATACTAACTTCCAACCCTGGGAACGGGTGTACTAATGAAGAAAATGAGAACACATCTCCGTTTACTGTACGAACATGTAATAAAATAAACCACGAACTGTCAATTTGGAAAGTATTTTTGAAGTGGAAACTTCTTTAGGCACGTTGAGCGGTAATTTTGGCAGGAGATAAATTGGTAATTTCGAGTCATGATATGCTACGTCAGCACGAACGGCCGTATTGCGCTTGCACGTCTTGCGTCAGACTAGCGACACGATTGGGGTGTAAGGGGTGTCAAATAACATCGAAGACTTGAGACATTCAAGCCAACCTCAAGTGCACGTGGTGCACCCTGCTAAATAACGAACGAGGCAATGGCGAAAGCGGGGTGGTAGGGTTTTACAGCCTGACTGGGTCGCAACCACCATGTATATGGCGAAAAAACCCGTCATAGTGATTCGCTTTTGCGTGTCGCGTTTCGGGATCAGCCTGTGCATATCCAGGCCGGCATGACGACCGGCGATGGATACTGTGTCAATCGGTGGTCGCCATTATTTTTGGATTGTACTGTGCTTACCATCAGGCACAGTGCAGTCATTTTGCCGTGCTACAATAAAAAAAAAACGTAGTATAGGGTCCCATGAACATGTAATAATTATATTTTGCAGCTGCGTTTAATTGATTAATAGACTTTATAAAAATGCATATAATTATAGCTCCGAGTCCCAATAGATATGAAAACCACACCAATGTTAATAATTTAAATAAACAAATTCTGAAATTTAAATATTGTCATTTACACTATAATTAATATGAAAATTCAAAAGAACACATTTATTTCATTGTTTTGAGTTTTACACTTCTATCGGCGTCTTTACGGCTGCCTCGACTTTTTACAGACGTGACTGTCTTCTGTTTATCTCATTTTTTATATATGAAAAATTTTTAATCATAAATTTTGCGTTTCCCATACAACTTTTTTTTTAATACTTTACATAGAAACCTTATCTCGATAATTACAAATATCACAAAAAAGTAATTAATTAAATAAGTGCAGTCCTTTTAAGTAATACGCCTACATACATATGGCAATTAATTTTTATTCAAATAGATTTAATACTATAATTCACAAAAATAAATTACTTAATTTCACATTATCAGATATTCACTTATATTACAGAGTTGAAACCTAAAGGCCCCTAGATATATTATCATCCATATAAGAACATAGGACTATAAGTCCTATGTTTCAAACTGTTTATTGAACAACTAGCGGGCACGGCAAGCTCTACAACTTTTCTCTAGAACTCGAATCATATATCTCTCATCGTTAAGGTAGCGTTGGTAAGAAACGTTTTTACTCCGACTTACTTTGCAAATCCGATTACTACAAAAAAGTTTTTTAATTTTTCGGCTTAATATATAGCCTATGACATTCACAAATAACGTGGCTTTCTATTGGTAAAATAATTTTCAAAATCGGTTCAATAGATCCAGAGATTACCCCCTACAACCTGACAGAGACTCACAAACTTTACCTCTTTATAATATTAGTAAAATAAAATATTAGTATATAAATACAGTAGTACTAAGATGTCTCCCATAGATATTTAGGCAGCGCAGAAAAAGTAAGAATTAAGAGGACGAAAATGATTTTTTTATCTCTGATTTGCGACACAACTTAATGAGACAAAAGGTTTATTACTGCCTTTTTAAATCTGAATAGAAGTACTTATTCTACGCTGACTCATAGCAATGTAACATTTATAAATTAAATATGATTTTAAAGTAAAACTTCTTTAGGCGCTAGGAGGTAACTGAACGCGGCATGTTTCTGTACCATCCGGTTACATAATAATTAAACATAACCAAAACTTCTATTAAATCATAATTAATTTAATTCGTTACTTATCATAGTAATCTGTTCGTACTTTTCTATATTTTATTTACTATATAATAATATTTCCTGTGTTATTTAAGTTCCGAATTAGCAGATAGATGGCATTACAGATAATGAAGCTTTGATTTATTTTGTTACTTACTTACATTGAAATCAGCTGGCGTCACGGTCGCGCGCCCATATTATACATAATTAATTCTAGTATAAGTATCATTTTTATTAATATCCAATTTAATACTTTTTATTGATTCTTTTATAGAAAAAATCTTGATTGATTTGTTTATAAACTATTTATTGACAAAATCGCAAACATTTAAAAAGTTTTACTACAATCGCGTGTGACGGTTACACTCACTCATTTTTTTAATGTTTGATCTTTTAAAAAGATTCGTTTTCCTCAACTGAACTTTAAACATAATATGATACGTTCTTTGAAATAATGGAAACAAATGTATATTCTCTAATAAAAATACAAGTGTGCCGTTCTTTTACTTGTTTTTACAAGATTTGTTCACAAGACTTTTCCTTATTTCGATATAAATAAATGCTAGATCTTTTTCTATTCTCCGCTATTTATATCTAATAGAATATTGAATATTTATTCATGCATGTAAAAACGAGCTTGCTATTCCTAATAGAATATCCGAAATATTGTTACACGAAGTAAGTATTATACACGACGTCTCTGGGATTTATGAAACTAATGAAACTAATAGCTGCGTCTGCGTCGTTTATTACCTTAATTATTTTGTTATATCTCAAAAGGGATTAATTACGCAGTGCTTTCGATGAAAGTTCCCAAGCGGCTTGACTTTTTCAGACGCTTCCAACAATTATTGTTACATAATTAAATACGCAATGAATACTTGCTCTAAAAAGGTTTTGCTTTTTTTTTCTTTTTTTTATGTTCAACAGGTACGCGCTTGGCCACAATCTCACCTGATGGTAAGTGACGATGAGGCCGACGATGTATCGCGCTTACCCACTAGATGTCTATTCACTCTACTCTTGAAGACTCCCAAGTTATAGGATGACAGGAAGACAGACGCCGGGAGTGAATTCCACTCCTTAGCCGTACGTATAATGAATGTGGAAGCAAATCGCTTCGTACGAATTACGGGAATATCAACCACGTAAGGGTGGAAACCCTCACGGCGTCTAGTCGTCCTCTGATTGAATGGGGACGATGGAATTATATTATGTAATTCCTGTGCACACTCTCCAAAGTGTAACCTGTAAAACACAGAGAGACAAGCCACTTTTCGTCGATGCTCCAAACTGAACATTCTTGAATCCCACAGCGCTTCATCACCGACAAGCCGACGAGCACGATGCTCAATGGAGTCAAGAGCGGCCAGCTGATATTTGGATGATCCATCCCATAAGTGACAACAATATTCCACACATGAACGGTACTTGAGCTTGGTACAGGCTAAGAAGCTGTTCTGGTGTGAAATGTCGCTTAACTTTAAAGAGGATCCCAAGTTTCCTCGCAGCTGTTCTTGCTTTCTGTTCGATTGAGCGCCCGAAATTGAGATCCGATGTTAGCTGGATCCCAAGAAGCTCGAGGTTGTCAGTCACTTGCAGGGAAACACCTTGAAAAGTAGGAGTCAAGTTGAACGGATTCCGTTTTGTAGAGAAGAGACACGCCTGTGTTGCTACTTTCGTATTAAATACAACGCGCTCGCCGAACGTTCGACGTCTTGTTCTTTTATTTCACTTTGGTTAGGTTAGGTTTATGCGAACTTGCCTCGGCAGCGATCGGCTAGCGCGGTGCATTTAGTACGAAAGTACCCAAACTTTTTTAAAAAAAGTATTAAATACGTATTTAACTTTTTCGTAATAGCACGGAAAATGTTGACAGTTTTTCTGCACTTCAAGCCACAATTGATTACCGAACTGTGACGTATGCCGAGAATATCGTAAAAATATAATAAATAGTCTTAGTTTGTTGTCTATCTGTTGAGTACGGGAATTAACGAGACAGCGAAAGGTGTGCGTACTTCGAGATAGAAAATTTAAAGTTTTCGTATTTATGAGTTTATACACAATTGTGCAACCGCTGTGAACGAGTTATGAACACGTGTATACTTATTCGTGAGTTTCGAGAATGTTTCGAACTGGTTTCATGTTTAACGGTAGGGTCCGAAGGAGATTTATGTCGTTTGATCTGAATAAAGTTGTAAGGATATTTATATATAGAGCATGTGTTTAGTAGAGTTATGGTAATGCCACGTTTAAATTTGTAGTCAAATTCCACGTTAACTCGACACGGGTTGACTGGGGTTTTGTAAATTATCATTGTTGTTTTCAGTCTTGTATGTCAATTTAAAGGGTCTGTTTTTTGTCCGCGCTAATCTTTGGTGCAACTGGGTTAGTTTTGATGCTATTTTTACCGGCAGATAGAGGATTTTGCAGAAGACTATATCAGATGTTAGGATAATCGCTTACACTATTCTAAGAGATGATAGTTCATGGTCACGTTTAACATATAAAATAATAATATCAAAATGAATACTAAAAAACAACAGACAGAACCTAAGTAAAAGTTTGTTCTAAGACTTTCAAAAGTATATCTACATACGTAATACACATAGGTTCAATGATCGGTACCGAAAGCTGCAAGGGGCGACCCAGAGGTAACCTTCGAAAATGAAACGGACAATAAACCCTTTTGTTTCGTTCATGCCGCTCCCACGTTCACATTCACTTCACCCGACGATCATTGACACTGTACTTTTCCAGATAATTAAGTCAAATATTAAGCACATATTTTTTTAATTGATTTATAACGAGAATCGAGTGCATAGTATCCTTAGTAAATATTGCTACTACCTAAACTTTCAGCCTGTATACGTTATATATCAATACGCTTTTCCATAGAGGTTTAGGTTACCGATACAAACCCGCTTTTATTGTACGTACGTTTGTCTACACGTCTATAACTGGACTGTAAAACATTATTGTGGTACAGAAATACGATGAATGACCTTTGATACCTATATATTCATTGCGTGCATCCTATATATATGTATGTGTGCACCCTTACAAAGTTTAATAAAGGTACCCTTAAAATGATGATAGAATTGAGTGATAATTAGTACCCATATCATCTATATATATAATAAGAACGTAAATTTAACGTATTTGCACTTTTTCGATTTTGGAATAAGTAATAGAATACATTTCAATTATTTTTAGAAATGTCTGTCTATCTGATTGTTTGTATGAACATGCATCACTGCTAAAGTACTGGGTTGAACCCTCAGCCTTTTAATGACGAGGCGGCGTAAGTACGAGAGAAAAGTAGCGAAGTAAATGGACTTAATACATTACAATAGGTTCTACAAATCTGGATCATCACAAAAAAAGGAAATCTGATGTAAAACAATTAAAGTTGTATACAAGAAATAGTTTAAAATTTATTACCTATGAGCTAAACAGGGGTAAGGGAAGTGATGTCTAAGGTCCATCTAACTAATATTGTACTAGCGCTTGATAACCAGCTCCAGTAGGTACAATGTACCTATTCTAAACTTAGATATGTTTGATCTAGTAAAAGACCAGCATAATTTAAATCCTAGAAACAGCAACAAATTGGTCATCCCATGCTTCAGGCTAGGACTGTTGATAAAATATCGATATATCGAAATATCGATATTTTTATTTTAAAATATCGATATTTTTGAGTGATATTTTTTTGGGCGATATATCGATATTTCGATATTAAAATTTGGATATCGGTGGTCGATATTATTTATTATATACATCATCATCTTCTTACCGCTAACCCACCTAAGTTGAGTCGATACAATATGTTTTCCTTTGCCACTCTCCTGTGTCAGATATAATCTCAAAATTCGCACCTTTTATACCCATGTTACTTTTCACACACTGTATCCATACCTTTTTCGGTCTCCTATACTCTTATATATCTCCACCTTCATACTTAACTATTCTTTAACAGTGTCAGTATTACTGGTATTGAGAGGTTTACTTGATGAAATCTGTGTAATGGGCGGTAAAGGAGGAGGAGGGGGTGGTGGGAGGTTATCATCATTATCTCTGTACAATGGCAAATTACTGTAAGCGGCGTTATATCCCTTTAAAATAGGATGTTGTCTCAAATCTTGATTCATTGATGAAACGTTGAAATGATTAACATTTACATAGTCTTTTTGTATTGGGTAGATAGAACTAGAACTTGGAGGATTATTGGTGAGCACTACATTATTGTTGCTCGTTGGAGATATCCTCGTTGAGTAAGATGGCTCACGCAATGCGTTTACAATAGCACTGTGGGGTACTTGCGGTTGAGCTTTCTTTTTCGGTGGCACGGCCGGTGGTATCTTTTTAACAATGCTAGGCATACTTATTTCCCTTGTCATCTGAAGTTCGGCTAACTGTTTTTCTAAAGAATCAATGTTATCTATACGTGACATTCTTCAGATTTAATATAAAGAATGCAAATGTTGAGTCAGAGTCGAAAAAATAAATATTCGGTTACCTTTATGGGTTGCGGTTTATTGAAAGGAAAACTAACATTTGTATTATATACGTTTTTTATAATAAATCTAACACAGAATGGGAGACCATTCTCCTTTCTATAGAAGTACTTGTACGACTAATAGTCTGTGTTAGGACTGTTGATAAAATATCGATATATCGAAATATCGATATTTTTATTTTAAAATATCGATACTTTTTAGTGATATTTTTTTGGGCGATATATCGATATTTCGATATTAAAATTTGGATATCGGTGGTCGATATTATTTATTATATACATCATCATCTTCTTACCGCTATCCCACCTAAGTTGAGTCGATACAATATGTTTTCCTTTTCCACTCTCCTGTGTCAGATATAATCTCAAAATTCACACCTTTTATACCCATGTTACTTTTCACACACTGTATCCATACCTTTTTCGGTCTCCTATACTCTTATATATCTCCACCTTCATACTTAACTATTCTTTAACAGTGGCAATTTCGAGGTATTCATGTACTTCTGTATTCCGTGTGTACCATGGTGCATTGCATATTGTCTTCAATACTTTATTTTGGTACCGTTGAAGTATTTCTATATTAGAGTGACTTGCAGATCCCCAGAGTTGTATACCATATGTCCAGATCGGTTTTATGATACATTTGTACACTAGTAGCTTATTTTCTAAACTTAGTGTTGACTGTTTACCTAATAACCAGTACATATCTCTAAGGATGCACGAAATGGCGAAAGATGTTTAGGGTATCTTGCGTTCCACGAATGCACTTGAAACTCATGGGGAAGGTGTATAAAACTATTATAAGTCATAGTCTACTGCTTGCATCTGAATGCTGGGTTATGAAAGAAACGGGTGAGGGAAAACTGTACGCTGCAGAGATGCGATTGTTAATATGTGTGGTGTAACTAGAATTGATAAAATAAAAATGTATCAGATAAAGTTTGAAAACATCATCAGTGACAGAGAAGTATAGAAATAATAGGTTAGCATGATACGGGCATGTCATAAACAGAAATGAGAGACTTTCTCACATATAGTAGTACTATGAAAACATTTCTCAGTTTTAGGTTTCCTTACGATGTTTTCTTTCTCTGTCAACTGGTAGTGTTACCAATTGAAATTAGTAAATGTACGCGAATTCCGAAAAATTCGTTGTAGTCTCGACGGGGTTCGAACCTGCAGACATCGAAATGATATTCCAACGGCCAAATCAGTTGAGCACCCCTACTTAAAAAAAAAGTGCGTGCGTACAAAGTACACATGTCAGAAGTGAAACTTCTTTGGCGAACTAATTTATAAGTCTTGTTTATATTTATACAAATCTAAAACTTTAGATTTCTGACACTTGAAAAATAGATGAACAAAGTATACATGTCAGAAGTGAAACTTCTTTGGCGAACTAATTTCGAACTAATTTATAAGTCTTGTTTATATTTATACAAATCTAAAATTTTAGATTTCTGAGACTTTAAAAATAGATGAACAAAGTACACATGTCAGAAGTGAAACTTCTTTGGCGAACTAATTTATAAGTCTTGTTTATATTTATACAAATCTAAAACTTTAGATTTCCGAGACTTAAAAAATAGATGAAAAATCTTCGTTTACTGCAAATGACGTCACTTCCGTCGCATACCTGCATGACGTTACATCTGTAAAAATTTTACCCTCA
>MU159044.1:144102-167157 GCA_015888305.1 Antheraea pernyi | reverse complement strand
AATCAAAATCAAATAAAATCAAAATATCCTTTATTCAATTTAGGCCCTGAGAAGGCGCTTATGAACGTCAAAGCTACTACCGGTTCGGAAAACAGCCCAGTCATCGAGAAGAACCGGCAAAAAACTCGATCTGGTTTATTTTTCCATGTCATATATTTGTGTAATATAAATATTTACATTCGTTATTAATGGATGCACAGAGAGGGGCGTCATTTCCAGACGTCACAATCGTTCACGTATTGATCCACCCTATAATAGCCTTTAGATATTAAAACCCGCTTGACATGGTTCTTGAACTCACTATCAGGCAAATCGGTAATGTGTTTTGGGACTTTATTATAAAACCTAACACTATTACCTAAAAAACTGTTTTTGGATTTAGTGAGCCTGAAGTAGGGCTGTGAATAAAGGATATTTTGATTTTTGATTTTCTATATCGACAGTTAAGGTCAGATTGTGGCCGAACGCAAACTTATAAAGAAGAACGTTAAAAATATATTGATGTTGTTGAAATTTCTGCCTCACTAGAATAGCTCTCAATATACTTGTCCAATTGGGGTCATCACCTAAATAACTTACCCGATTCAAGCGTAACATGTAATTTTTCTATTACCATCCCCTAATACGAATATGTATTTTATTTTCTGCTATAATTAATCTTACCTATCGTGGGCTACCCGTACAATTGACTGGTTATTTCCACGGGGCGCGGATAAATTATGAAGTTCGATTTTTTCCGTATAGACGAACGATGATAAGGCACAGTCCGGTGAAATATGGGCAACACAGCGTTTACTCGAAAGTTTTATATACACGTTCGATGATCCCGATACTACAATGCGGTTTTTGTAGTGTCGTGACTCTCGTGTTTTCTGTTCTTTTTTTTTCGATCGTTCCATATTTGAAATGTTTATCGCTGTTTGTGTCGCAAATTGGGGTTTTTGTTTTTATTTCCGTTATAGGCTTTAGCGTTCATTGACCACAATCGCATCTGATGTTAAATAACGATGTGGGGTTTTTTAACCGACTTCGAAAAAGGAGGAGGTTACTACGTTCGGTTGTATGTGTTTTTTTTATGTAGTTAATCGATATCTCCGTCAGTTATGAACCGATTTTAATGATTCTTTTTTATTTGAATCCGTTATATTCAAAGGTGGTCCCATATAAATTTGAAGAAAATATTCAACCCCTACGGAGGCGAAAAATCGTTTATTTCATTTTCACCCATTTCGTCTTTTCGTGAAATTGGAACCGATTTATTATACCCATTAGAAACCAGATATATTTATGGACACTAAAAATGGAGACATAAAAATAAAAAAAATAAAAAATAAACCGCCTTCGATGAACTAATAAGGCACTAAAAAGCGAAAAATAACTGATTCATTAAATTTACCAAATTAAATAAAAAAATATTGATATTCGCGCTACCTAATAATATATTTGAAGTCGATGCCAACCCAAATTCATATCATCTACATACAGAGTTTAGGTCCACTCTCGTGTCCCATGATGTATATCTGTATAGTATACATATTTTACTATCTGCAACAAATTAGAAATGTAGGTTGGCATTAACTTCAAATATATTATTAGGTAGCGCGAATATCAATATTTTTTATTTAATTTAATAATTCCGTTATTTTTCGCTTTTTAGTGCCTTATTAGTATTTCACATCGAAGGCGGTTGATTTTTTTTCGTAATTTTTTTTTATATCACAGGACGCAAACGAAAATATGTATATGTATATGCACAAACATGCTTCTTAATGCTGAAAATAGAAATCAATTGTTCTATTGAATCGATAACGGACAAGCGTTGTCTTGTTCATATACGACTTGCATTACGTGATCTTCAAACTATAAGCCGGGACCGAATATCAAATAATAGATTATTTTTTAACGTGAATAAAAAACCTCATGTACTGCCACGCTCCCGGGGGATAATTATACTAATTAATATCACGTGATGGTAAATACTTTTGTTCTATTTCTCGCATATCATCGTTATTAAAGTTCGAAAGTTTGTTAACAGAGATGCTCCGACGCGGTTAGAGGCCATAATTAAAAGTTGCCGGCTAGTTTCACCTTAAACTTCTCTCATTAAAACTTACCACCTGAAAGGAACTAACATTCGTCTTGTGTACTGTAACTAAATCCCAAACGGCCGAATTTAAATGGAACTTAAACCCTTATATTTCATACTTGGTTACGTTTTCGTCGCGCTGCGCATGTAACTTTTTTTTCCAATTTTTGCGGTAGACATTATATAGCTCACTCACTGATCATGAATACAACATTAAAAAATATTTAGGTATGCCGCCTGTATCAAACCCTAAAAGGCTTAATCGATCTTGATAAAATATTCTGTACTGGGAATATATTTTATTTCAAAATTAATAGCTTATTAACATTCCTTAATAAATCATATATTATTATTAAAAACAACGTTATATGGTTTTAGAATTACTGCGACTTTATCCGCGTAGAATAGTTATTTTGGGCTAACGCTAAACGCTAAAATATTTTTATATAATACGTAGGTACGTTAAACTCGATTTTTAAACATTCGTCATTGGTGCTCTGCTCCATTGGTCTTAGCATGATAATATATAGCCTATAGCCTTCTTCGATAAATGAGCTATCTAACACTGAATTTCTTTTTTAATCGGACCACTAGTGCTTGCGATTAGCACAGATCACGCCGCCGTGGTCTGGGGGTAAACTTCGCTCCCGCACACCAGAGTAGGCCCCCCTCGGCAGCGGCTCAAGCCTAGGTTCGTTCCTTCGGTAGGGAGCCCTTTAGGGTTAGGGATTGTAGGGTGGGGGAATGGGGGGAAGCTGGTTAGGTAACCTCTAGCTTACCTACTTACTTTGTGGGTAGGGAAGTATAGGGGATAGGTGGGCGTAGGGTTGTGTAAATAGGTAGGATAAGGTTAGGATCAAGGGGTGGGGGAGGGGAGATAGGGTAGTTTAGGACGGAGTGAACCTAGGGAAGGCTATGGCGGATGGTGGAGCGGCGATGGAGCGGTTATCCTCTCTGTTGCTGGCTGAACCCGGGGGGAAGGGGCGGGGGCCCCGACTTCCCATTGCACTGGTTCGGCGGGCTGGGAGGCACTCTCGCATCCGGGCTGCCTCAGCCGGGTGTGGCGTGAAAGCGCCTGCCGCCGGGGGTGTCGCGGAGCTTGCTCACGCTCCCCCGTGACACTCCCATAGTGCGGCGTACGGTTTGCCGTGGAGTTTTAGTCGGTTAAAGTCGCCGTAAGGCATCGGCAGCTGCGTCCCAGCACGCAGTTGGCGGTCGACTCAGTTCAGGCCCTCCCCCGGGAGCCTGACAGTCCATGATGGATTTTCCCTCCACGTTAAAAAAAAAAAAAAAGGTTAGCTTGATAGGTCGCGAATTGCATGAACAGGCAACAGCCAAGCCGAGGTGTGTCGTGCACCCTTGAGCTTAAGCGCTCGCCTTAGTAGTTCGGTGAAGCTGTTAAGACCTTGCTAGATCAACAGCGTAGTCAGTTCGAGAAAAAAAAAACTGCGATTACTGTGTTTCAGCAAACAAACTCTTCAACTTTACAATATTAGTGTAGATGTGTGTAACTAAAATTACGAGAGGAAAATAATGCAGATAATGCAGAAAATAATGAAATCTTATGTCCCCTAAATGTCGGCGTAGAGGCCATAATATGCTTTTCTATCTCGCTCTGTCGGTGGCTTCAAGTTTCACCTCGCTCCAAGTAAGCCCAAACTTAGAAAATAATTACTACGTAATAAAAACGTGCGGAGATACGTACAACTAATCTACCATATATTTTAAATGGGAATTAATCATGGTTTACAAAAGAGATATATATATATATATATATATTCTAACCACCTTCCTGCAGTTGCATCTTCATCTATATATATATATATATATATATATGTTTATATATGATTTACATCATTCATATATAAACATGGATTTATGTATTGTTGTTTGTAATAAAATTCGTGAAATATTTAATCTCGTACATGCGGGACAATGAAAAAATTCATATTTAACATGACACCTTTACCTATTATTTATTTTTCTTTCTGTAAAATTTAATAACGACAGTCGGCATTTGTTCGTGTACAATGTACGTTTCCCTGTAATATGTGAGGGAATAATAAAAGTAGGGTTAGAATGAAAATGTTATTTGCAACAAGATTTCATGTCGAACGATTTTTATCTGATTTATTATTTCATTGTGAGGACCCATTTGATGCTACTCTATAGTTACATAAGTTTATTGTAATTTTCGACATTTACTATTTCTCAAATAATGTATTAATAATGAATAAAAAGATTTTTTCTCGTTCACAATTTGATTATAGTTTATAATGTAATTGTACTATATTAACTTTTCCTGCGGCTTCTCTCGCGTTAATGTAGATCTGGCATATCTCTCTCGAATGCCACATTTTTGTCTAAATAAACGTTTTATCATTTTCTGTACCCTTAAGAACGTGTATGCAAAATTCCACAACGATCAGTTCAATAGTTAAGGCGTAAAAGAGGAACAACCAAACAAACTAACTTATATTCTATGTTACAAAATACGTATAGTTAAATTTATAACACGTATCTTTACTGCAGAATAGTATATCGACTATTTATTTTATTATTTATTGATTACTAGCGGGCCCGGTGGACGTAGTCTCGCCCTAATAACAAAACAAAAACTTGACAAATTATATACGTAAACCCCCCTCATGAATCACTTTATCTACTGGTGAAAACCGCATGAAAATCCTTTCAGTCGTTTTTGAGTTTATTGCGAACAGACAGACAGGCAAACAGGCATGACAGATTTGTTTTATAATATGTAGTGAAACATGAGCATATGTGTAATTAATATTTATTACAAAATATCTTATCGTTTCGTTGGAATTGAATATGTTCTAGTCCCGAATAATAAAAGCCAGTATTATATCTGCACGAATAGCATTAGAGTGACAGGGCTTAAGGCCCCGCTAGGGATTCGTTCTTCACATTTTTGCGGCAACTTTACCGTCACATACGGAAATGCTAACGAAATTTCTGTTTCAGTGGTAAAAAGGTAAGCTCAGTGCCTCCGCGTGTTGTGCGCCAGATGTTCTCACATTTCGCTACAGATGACCTTTTATCATGTCGGCCAGTTGGAATTATATAATAATTACATGTGTTTATATTATCTATTTCCAATTTGTTATACCGTAATACTTGTTATATGATAGTTCCCAGGTTCGAATTTCGCTGCCTTAATCAAATTACATAATATGTCTGTTGAAATCTCGGTTTAATGAAATATTATATAAATAAAAAAGTCGAAGCAGTCATAAAGACTGCTGACATGAGGGAAAACTCAAAACAAGGAAATAAATGTTTTTCTCTTTTGAATTTTCATTTTAATTATAGTGTGAATGGCAATATTCAAATTTCGGAATTTGTTTATTGTAATTATTACCATTGGTCCGGTTTTCATATCTATTGGCACTCGGAGCAATAATTTTATGTATACATTTTTATAAAAGCTGTTGAAATCAATCAAACGTATGATGAGCTGCAAAATGTCAATATTATATGTACACAGTCCCCTATACTACGCGTCGCTAGTCTGACTCAAACCGCACAAACGCAGTTCGGTATGGTCACGCTTACTAAATTTATATCCTGTCAAAAATACCACTCAACGCTGTAGTCCGGTGAAGCTGTTAAGACCTTGCTTGGTCAATATCGTAGACAATTCGAAAAAAAAATACCACTCAACGCGTATAAAGAAGATTTCACTTAAAAAAATAAAAGTAAAGATCTTAAAAAATATTAACAGAATTGCCAGATTAACGTCCAGATGTTCTGTTTAATTCATTACATTGTCGCACTGTAAAGGAAAGCTGTAAGCTAGTATTAGGTAAATTATTACAACATCCATTAAGTAACTTCTTGGTACATAAAATGGCTAATAAAAAAGTTTCTTAATATGGATTATGTTACTCTTAAACCCACGACAATGTATATAACACTTTCATATATGCACTTCTGATGGTAAATTCGGTCGTAGCTTTCTACTTTGTTTTTCCCGGATTAAAATCGGGAAACCTCTGTTATCCAACTACCGATAGCAGTCAATTGTGAAAGAAAACCGGAACGGAACGTGTTTGTGCAAACTTCCCGATAACCGATTTTACGGTCGCACGCGGAGAGGAGAACCCGCCCGTCGGTCGGTTGGTCGCGTTGTTTTTGGCACAATCCGACGAGGATTTATGTTGTTGGTCGGATCAACTGCACTCATAAAGTGTGCAGTGGCAGAGCGCCGCTGTGATTCATGACGTGTCTTGTTATGAGATCACCGCTTATTCTGCGGCGTTCTACTTGCGTTTTGACGAATGCTTTGCATTTTATCAAACAATTAATTCCAATCCGAGCTTAAACACTTATTTCAATTTAGTAAATGTTAGTATTTGATGTTCTTATTTCTATTTTTTCACTTGCATGTTATGTAATTTAATTACTATAAATTTATATATACTGATAGAATTGTGGGCGAAACTAACATTGATCTTTTTAAAGAATGAAGAAGAATGCTGTAGATTCCATTGAAATAAATAAATAAACTTTTCACTATATGTAGGTTAGGTTATTAAGTGAGCAATGCCACAGTAAGTTCATACAAGGAGCTCATACTAAAATATTGTCATTTACAATATTAGTACAATTTTACATACTCGTATAGAAAAAGAAGATGGAAATTCAATCTTCTGGAAAGACTTTATTTAACTTCTCGGCTCTAAGTAAAATTTAAAATTATCGAAATTAAGCTCAGCTCAATTATTAACTTGCTATTGTTTCTAACGTTACACCATTATTATTCAAAGGAAAGTTAAAGGAAACAGCCGCTAATTAGTAATTATGTAGTTCAGTTTGTCACATAATTCAGGTTGAATTGTATCGTGCAATTTACTCGATTGCTTTTTGAAAATTTAATGAGGCTCGTCGAGCGAGTGGAGATCCCTTTCCCTTGTCTTGATAATCTAGAGCGACAATTTACATGAAAGGTAAACGTCCTTTGTTTACGGTAGCCAGGACAAATTGCTTTAATACTAATGCTGTACCTAACAGGTGTTTCATACAGTTTGTTATATGTCATCTCATTGCTTTCTAGTTTCAGACAGGTAGGTAGTATTAAAATGGGATATTTATATCAATTCCTACTTCTAATATAATTTTTATTACTAATTCTAAAATAAAAAAAGGTTAAAAGAATAAATGACATAAAATTAGAAACACTTTCACAGGATTATGACGATTTATCTTGGAAAATGCGTAGTATGCATAGTATGCGTAGTAGATATGGTAACATTAGTAAAAGATTTATAAGTAAAGGTTAGAGTTGAAGAGTGAGATTCATCGGTTTTCCGAAGAATAAGTTCAAGGGTCATGTCAAGCGGGTTTTAATCTCACAAGGCTGTAATAGAATGGATGATTACGTGAACGCATTGTCGTTTTTTCATGTTTGAAAATTACATCTTTTCTTTATATAAGACGTCGAAAAATTATTATAAGGGACCTCGAACTGCCACTTGTATTGTTTTAAACGGATGGGTAAACCCAATCGAGTTTTTTACGCACTCTTTTTTTGATGACTGGAATGTTTTCCCAACTAGTGGTAATTTTTTAGCCGTCATAAGTGCCTGCTCATTCCTTTAATTTAATAAAGCATTTGTGACTCTGAACGTCTCACAGTCTCAACGTCTCAACGTCTTACATCAACATGACTTATATTAATTTAATATGGCACCCAGTTGCTAAGTTGTACCAGTCATTAGTGACTAAATAATACATTAGTAGTTAATAATTAGTATTTTTGTGATTAAGAGTGTTATATGCTTTTTACATAATTATAATATTTTGGAAGAGACATTTTGTTTTTGTTTGAGGAATAAGAGTTTTAATAAGAACAGTTTATATGGATCCGAGTGCTGGGCTACAAAAGAGACGGTTGAGAAAAGATTACATGTGGTAGAGATGAGGATGTTAAGATGGATGTATAGTGTAACCAAAATGGATAACAATAAGAATGAGTATATCAGAGGACGTTTCAAAATAGCACCAGTACTAGAGAAGTTGAGAAGTAACGTGTTAGAAAAGTTTTGGGTATGAAAGTGGACGGATTAAGGAGTACAAGAAGACCGAAAATTATGTGGATGTGGATTGTGTGAAAAATGATATGTGTATAAAATGTGTGAATACTGAGGTTACATGATAGTGGAGAGAAGAAAATGATAACATTTTGTGCCGATCCTATTTAAGTGGGATAAGGGTAAGAAGATGAAGAAGAAGTTGAAAAACGAACTTTGCAGCCATTCGGTATATGCAGATGGTTGAAATTGAGGTTATTTTCAGTTGCTGTAAATTTTTTCCAGTATCTATCAAATTTATCACGTGAAAAGTGATGCATGTCTGGTTAGAAAACTCTAATGGAAAATAAATTTACAATTACATATAGAGGTAATTTTTTATTTACTACTTGCTATATGCCCCTTCGTTGCACGGGTGTGTTAACCACCAGACGACCAGCTCATCCCTTTAGTTTACGACAGTGTAATGGAATATAATGTCAATACTTTAGAAGATCTCCGTATTAACTATGGTGGTAGAGCCACACGTTTCAGTGTATTACTGTGTATTACAGTGTATTACTGGTTTCAGCATGAATGGGTCGGCTCGTCCGGGGTAGTACCACCCTCTCATAGAAAACCGACGTGAAGTATCAGTGCTTGCATTGTTGCGTTTCGTTCGGTCAGTGAGAGGGCCGGAGGCCCACTTCTCCTGCCCTCTACTCTCTCCTCTCCCTCTTCTTCCCCTAACCCTTCCCTCCAATGGTGGCAACGCACTTGCGACTCCTCTGGTTTTGTTAGTGTCCATGGACGGTGGTGATCACATAACATCAGGTGATCCACCTGTTCGTTTGCCACCTATGACATAAAAAAAAACTTTTTATATGAAGATTTTTTATCCCAAATTCTTCACTATTCCGTACCATTTTTCGCATATTTTCTTCAACAAAAATACACAAAAATTATACAAATAAACAAAAAAGAATTAACCAAATAGATGCAACCGTTTTAAAGTGATTCGCTTATATACATTTGTCGATTGATTTGTATGAACTCTAATGTAAATGAAATCGGTTACCGTGCATTCCAGTACTATGTTTTCTGTAATAATTAACTTAACGAGATTAAACAAATCGTCTTTGAGTTAATACTCTTAGTACTTTAGTCACTTTCCTCAATAACGATATAATTAACTTCTATTGTTAGAGGCACAGCCCCACGCTCCTTGCGCCATCCGCAGCCGTATTCTGGATAGAGGAGTCACGTAATTGGCCGGAAACGTACAGCGCCGTTTGAGATTACATTCAATCACGTCCCACAGTAAACAGTTTAGCTGAGATTTTTTTTTATTAGGCTATACCGTTGTGGAGGTGTCTATTGGTGTGTCGACTTGTGGTAATGAATTTGTTCGCGATTGTATTCTGGTTTACTTAACGTGAGTATTTTTGTCGTTGTGAAAAGAGTTTATTAATGATCTTATACTTTATTCAAGGAGGTGCTGCTTTTCACCATATTCTTTTTGTCATCTGTACCTATATCTTTTTGTATATGTAGTTGCATTAAAATTGTACCTCTTATATTAAAAAGCTAATCAAACACAATCTACTACTTTGCCTTTGTATTGTTGGACATATGACACACAAAACTATGTTTAAAGGATTTTGGTTCAAAGTTTTTGGTCAATGGAGCACGTAGGTTCATGATTTAACTTCCCTAAGATGACATTCTTATATTTATCTTATTTTTGTTTTGATCTTCTTATTACATTCTTCTTGCCGGTCATTGTTATCATATAGCTTATAACATTTAAATATGTACTTAATATTATTTTTTTGGGTATATGTCCCTTGTTTTTTAATTACGTCGATAAAGTAATAAGGTAAGGTGTCACTCCTTCCTACATTCTTTCTCTTATATAACAAACATCACGTTAGTGGCAATATATTCCTATATAGTAAATTCGAAAGAACAGTGATTCGCGTGAATCGTTTTCTGTTCAATATAACGCAACGTTTGCAGAAGGAAGAGCAAATAAATACGGATAGAGAGATAAGGGATAGCCTAAATGGAACTAACCCAATAAACATTTCACCGCTATAATAGTAGATAAACCCATACCACACTCCCGGACATCTGCCGAAGAAAATATGACACTAATAACTAAGTCAATTTCCACTCGAACCGGCTTCCGGACACTGGCTAATAAATTAATCCGGCGTCAGATCAACGTCGGTATTACATTAGGGTCAATGTTGGCGTTCGTGCCTCTTCTCTCGTACAATTAATGAAGAGCTGATTTCGGGGAATGCCTTTACTGATAAGTCCAGTACAATATGCCCCTCATTTCAATAAAATAGATGTCGTTATCTCCTGCCTACTGTGATAGATTAAATGAATTTTAATTAGAAATAAAACTATTTACAATATGGGCTCCAAACTAGGCAATGCCTGTCTCATGGAAGCCTAAATTTAGATTACAAATTGACTTAACATTTGGAGAAATTTAACTAAATATAAAAATGAAAACTAAATAAATGTAGAGTGTAACAAAGTGTATGTATGTATAGTTATGATGAGTGTGTGTGGGTGAAAATGACAGAATGTACATGTATTTGCTCGCATAGCAGAGATGATAATTCTTGGAATGGATGCTAATATAGTATCCTGAGTAAATCGTTCGTTCATTCATAATTATAACATTGATTCACATAAAGAAAATGATATATCTGTAGTCTGTCTGCTATTCTCGGAAAACATACTTTCGTCTCGTATATGCTTTTGTTTACACAAATTACAGTCGATGTAAATGAATTGTTGCGTTCATGGAGTGTTTCAAAGAATGTGTGCTGGATTTATTTATTTTAGCAGTTTTCGTTTTGTAACGGTTAATGTCAATATAGAATTCAGCCTGCAGTTTTCATTTACGTTTAACTTCGTCTCGTTTTCAATCTCAACTCTCCGTTGAAAGTTTTGCATTGTTCCAAACCTTACAGGCGACTGTAGCGACCGCTCAAACAAAGAAACATCAGCTATGAATAAGCTCGCTGGACGAGTTCTCTTGCAATTTCTTCGCACTAAAAATTATAACGGGCGTATTGGTCTCGGGTGAAAGGAAAATGCTATTCCCCCGTGTCGGAACTTAGTTTGAGCAACGTTTGATCAAGTTCTACGCTGAGTTTCTTTGTGTTGGCCACATTAATTAATGTTAGTCGACATTTGTTCGGTTCGAAGTTTTCCTATCGCTTCGTTTCTATTGGTGTAACAATTATTTCGTTACTTTTTATTTCTTTCACCGGCTCCTCCAAGATTTTGTCAGTACAGTAAATAATGACGTACATTAACTTGGGTCTTGAGGAAAATTCGATGTCTTCAGATTAGGTTTTTTTTCCTATTATTACTTGTACGGAGTTGTTTCTTGTTACAGCCCTAATGATTGTTAACAACTAATGTGATCACGTTCTGCTGTAATAAGATACCTAATATTATTTTGTTAAATTACTGACGTTTCGTTTTACCTCGTATAATATTACTTTTGTAATAAATCATAATTATAGTAATTGGTTTTATTTAAAAATCCAAGGTTAGTATGTTTGAAATTGTATCTTTACATTTTAAACTTCCTATAAAACTCATATATTCGAGCTGTCGATGTTAAAATTAATTTTAAAATTAACTCTCAAGATTTCATAACAAGGGATCTCTATGCAACATAAATAATATAGATATAATAATATAGGTTTACTTTAGATATTTCAAACGACTCTCAGACATAAAGCCGTAAAAAATTGATAACGTACTCTTGTCCCATTTTACCTGTAAAACGAGCTCCAACAACAATTGCCATTATGAAAAAACTAACGAATACGGTAAAAAATTCGCAACGAACCATAGCGTTAATTAGGTAAAACGATGGGTTTTTACAGCGTTTTTTTCCAGCTCTCGAGTCCGTATCACGTTGGCCGCGACAGAAATCGACACAAAACGTTCTGCAGTCATATTAACTTCACGTTAATTCCGTTGTTGTCATGTTGATTGATGCACCTAATAATTGGTGTATTTATCGAGTTTCTTCTAATTGCCGGTATTTAACGTTGGCTGTCATTAGCCGACTTCAGTTGTGTCGTGTTAAACGTCAAGTGTTTGCATAAAAATGTTTTGAACAAAGCAAGGATTTTTTTTTTCGAACTGACTACGCTATTGACCAAGCAAGGTCTTAACAGCTTCACCGGACTACTACCAAAGCAAGGAGTTTGTCAAAATGTTCATCATAACTTTTGGTTTGTTATTTACATGTTATTCTATTATTTAATATTATCTTTTAATTTTATTATCTATACATATAATAAAAATAAAGTGTCTCTATGTATTATCAAAGTAACACATTTGTAATGATTGGATATGAATTTATACTTCCTAGTGATAACAAACATTTAATTTAAAAAAAAATTCTCGGTCCGACTGTCAAACGTTCCGGGTAATCTCCGAAACGGCTGAACCGATTTTGACGGGAATTTCACTGGCGGATAACTGTAATTACAGCGGGTGACATAGGCTATGTTATATATAAATAAAATGATAAAGGTCTTCCTTTGTGCGTGTATTAAATAAAAAAAACTATTGGATAAATTTTGATCCATTTTTCAGTTTAACTTTTTAGACTTTTTACTAAAGTTCATAAGAACTCGTCATTCAGCGATATGTGCTTGCTTGCCATGGAGAAGTGGGGCAAACGGTGTGTTGCTTATGTTATTTCCTTTGTACTTAAATATATTGTTTCGATAAGCAGACGAAGTCGTAGATATCAACAAGTGTTATATAGATTACAAGACTCTTCCCGCGACTTCACCCGCGTGGAATAGTTACTTTGTGCTAAACTTGTGGAAGATCTTAAGAGAACAAAAACCCCAATTTTGAATTTTTTTTATATATATAATTTTTTTTTTTTTTTTTTTTTAGTAAATAAATAAATATTACTGTTTTCCTATTGGTCTTGACGTGATGATATATAGCCTATAACCTTCCTCAATAAATGAGCTATATAACACTGAAAGAATTTTTCAAATCGGACCAGTTTCCTGAGATTTACCCCCTACAACGTCACAACCTCACAAACTTTACCTCTTTATAATATTGGTTTAGATAAATATCAGAATGGTCATCAATTTTAAACTTATATATAAGAATGAATAGTATAATTGTTAGTTTAAAAAAAACCCCTTTCATAAGAACAAAGTTGCGGACAACAGATAGTTAATAATATAAATAAAGTCTAGATAAACGATTCCAAAGTTAATATGATTTACAAGACATGCGGTTAACAGCTTTGCCCCTTCCTATAAGAACTGCCGCGGTCATTTACTTAACTAAAGGAAGTCTGCAATTCGCACTAGTTGTCGGGCAATAAATACAGCGTATCAAAGCTATACCTAGTGCTATTGACGACTTCCTTTGATATTTTTAATTGTATCTGGCGAATTCATCTCGAATATGCGAGTACTGTGAATCGTCATCTGTTTCATTTCGTCATATCACTTTATGTGTCAGCTAACACCGCATTCGGAAATTACAATACTCATATGACGCCAATCGAACGACTTCAAGTGATGTGGAATGCGTTGCGCTCTGATTCCGAACCAGTATAATGTGGACTCCTACCCTCTCTTAACGCTTTCAAATCCCAACCGAAAGGGGTGCCTTCTGTAATGAACAAGGATCTAATTTAAGTTTGTCATGATGTATCGTGCCTTTGTGCTTAAAGGGAATCTCATACGAATGTTTAATATATCGAGTGCAACTAGGTATCTGCTTTGTGTGGATGCATTTAATTCCATATTTGCAATACTGAAATATTGCAAATTTATTGAGAGTTGTAAATTTACTATTAAATGTAACTTTGAAATTATGCTTAATTAGCCTTCATTTCGGCTTCCTATGGCTGCAATGTATTGACAGGAGGGAGTTATAAGTGGCTTAGATCCATTTTTTACGCTTTGATCGTGTTCATCAAAGCCAGAAGTTACGAAGGAATATTTACATTTTGTTTGTTGCCCGTAACGGCAGTCCAGTGGCCTGACCGGTGGAATATCAATCCGATGTCCGTAGGTTCTAACCCCGACATGTATCAAAGAATTTTTCGGAATTCGCGTACGTTTACTAATTTAAATTGGTAACACTATCGGCTGACGGTGAAGGAAAACATCGTGAGGAAACCTGAACCTGAGAAATGTTCTTTGTTATGTGCGAAAATATAGAACTGGATTACTCGGTTTGAAATCGTCAGTCAATACGTCATGGCCTGGCGTGGTTATTATGATCATACCTTCTTTTGGGAAGAGCCCTATATGATCCGGGGGTGGGTTTCCTATAGGCAGAAGATTATGATGATGATGAATTCTGAATATGTGATATATACTAAGATATTTATTGAAGTAATATGTTGTAAAGCGCTATTTTAATTTACAATAAATTTTTAAGGGACTATAATATATAATTGGATAAGGATAAATACTACGCTGCTAAAAATAGTATCGCTAATACCCAATTATATTTAAATCATATTTAAATTATAAAAATGATGACTGTTTTTGGTTGTCCTTAATAAGTGGAAATAGTTAGACATACGTCATCGCGGACTTGTAGGTATGTTTAATATGTTTGTTTTATATTGTAGCACGGCAAAGTGACTGCACTGTGCCTGATGGTAAGTACAGTAAAATCCAAAAACAACGGCGACCACCGAGAGATATGCCCTCCTCCGGCGGTCATCGTTGTCATGCAAGCCTGCGTAAATGTCTCTTCACGTTGCGCTTGAAGGACCCCATGTTATAGGAAAGAGGGAACACACTAGCCGGGAGATTGTTGAGTTTCACGGTACGGCAAAAATAAGATTGTAAGATTGTATTGTGTAATAAGATGTACAATTCCGTAGTATATTATATTGGTATAATATATCTCATAAAGTTTAATAAGTGTTGCGAATGTAAACGCCGGTACACTCCTCGTTACGATTTTATTAGAGTACTTCCATTGTTCTCTACTTTTTATAAATACAATATACGTGTGTTCTATATGTAAACATTCCGTGAGAAATTCTCTAGACGTTTGTGAATATGTATATCAAAATTTGTTGCTTATTTTATTTATTTTAATAAGGCAATAATTGCCGCAAGAAGCGATCTTGGGTTATAATATTTATAGGATATAGAGGTAGACGATATATGTGTCCTTACGTTTCAAAATAAGTTAAACCCAACTTTACCCGTCCCTAATATTTTACTTTACTTTTAAATTTGTATGTGTAAACTATGAAGATCATAAAAAAACTAAAAACCTTATGAACGGCAAAATTTGAATTTCGTTCTTGATGTATAAAAACTCGAAATCCCAAAAAAAATAATTAAGTTTGTTATATGAACGATTAAAAGTAAATTTTCAAAAAAAGTATTAACCGACTTCAATATCAATCAAAAACCCATAAGGCACTAAAAAGCTGAAAATAAATAGTTTATCAAATTAAATAAAACATATGAATATGTGTGCTACCTAGAGATGTACTGGAATGGGACCACACTGGAAGTACCAGCTTTCAAATAAAAAAAGAATAATCAAAATCGGTTCACCCAATCCAAAGTTATGAGGGAACAAACATTAAAAAAAAAAAAAATACAGACGAATTGATAACCTCCTCCTTTTTTTGAAGTCGGTTAAAAATTGGTTTTAACTCATTTTGAAATGACACATACGAGTATATAGAGTCCATTTGTTTACTATGCAGGTATTAATATAATATAATAGTACCAGTACTAGAAAACACCTACGTAATATATACGTTATACTACCGACGATTATTTATCTCGTGAGACGTAACTATTCTGTTCGTATTCGACTAGAGAGATTCAATTTAAAACGTCCGGCCACCTGAACGCGATACGTTCAAATTTTAAGCTATTTCTATGTAGATTTTATAACTCAACTGAAGTAGAGCGGTCTTCGTATATGCACAGGATAACGGTTATAATGCATGTATTTGATTATATAATATCGATGGCTGAAATGTCTTCCAAACAAATATATTGCTTAGTCCTAATAGAAGCAAACGTAATAGAACGCGTATGTTAACTTTCTGAAGTTGTCTGTTGTAAATTTATATAATTCTTTAGTCCGTGTGGGAAGTTTTTGATAAATTCTTAAAGATTCATAAAATTATGTAATATACTCACACTTTCCTATATTTACTGAAAAAGAAACGTTTTAAATGTTAAGACTTGATTAAATAAAAAATAAAAACATATCGTAGGAATGTAATTATTTTTAATACTTTCAATGAAAACCTTCAACTCGGTAAGTAGCTGAAACAAGCAGCGATACTCGAGTCACTATATCAATTTTATTTGTGTTAGTCGTGAAAGGATATTAGCTATACATATCCGCAAATACATGACCGAAATTTCCCCAACGAAATTCATTAAACTCGTAACAGGAATTTTCGCACTGACATGAACTGTATGACTGGTGGGAGCCGCAATTAAAAGTTTGTTTAGAGAATATACGCGCGTATACATTTTGATTTAAAGTTAGCGGTAACGGTTCGCACCCGCCGGGGGCCAACACCGTGGATGTTTTAACCGTTATTCGATTTATTTATACCGATATCAATAATGAAAGGTTTTTTTTTTCGAAATGACTACGCTATTGGCCTACCAAGGTCTTAACAGCTTCACCGGACTACTAAGGCGAGCGCTTAAGGCACTTAGCCGATTTTTATTTTGACAACTAGCTCAAGGGTGCGCGGCACACCTCGGCTTGGGCTGTTGCCCGATTCATGCAATTCGCGACCTATATGTGCTAACCTAAGTTAAGCTACATATTCATACATATATGAGTTAGTGAAACATGCATGTGTACCAGGCATGCATGTCTCAATAACTTTTATGTGTATTGAGTAAATTTTATTTCAATATTCTATTATTAATATACATTTGTCATTTTGTTGTCTTTTCCAAGGTTTAGTTTTAGTTTTTATATTTGAATAAATTTTAACTTTTTCATTTATTCTTGTTTTTATTAAATTGCCTAATATTTAATGGTGTATAAATATTTAATATTGTTTGTTGTATAAACTTTATCAAAGAGACGTTAATACATATTTGACCTTCAGTTTAGTATATTTCTCTTTATAATCCCTATTTTATTCGTTATCTGACTGTTGTGTTTTTCATGGTTGTAAATAAATAAAAAATAAACCTAAGAGTCACAATCAATTTTATCGGGATATGTTCGTATCGTCATGTTGTCGGATACAGTTACCGTGCCCTACCTTAGTTTATTTTCCCTCTATAAATTTTTATCTGTAAATATAATGAATATATAAATCAGCTTACTCTCCATTGCAACCTTAGAGCGCGGTTTCTGACGTGATCACAATAGAAACAATGCAATGGACACCTCTTTTGTGGTTGCAACGCGACCTCATCAACGTTCGGTTGCAAACGAGGCTTCGCCTTTGTCTTCCACCACTTAATTAGGGCGATGGTGTCTAACTAAATATTATGAATAGTTTGCGGTAAAGTGTAATTAGTCGAAACGTGTAGTTCGGTGTGCGGTTCAACTGTAATCATTTCAATTATCACAGTTTAGTTTCGCTACGTTATTTGCGAACATTGTTAATTTAAAGGCTTAAAGCATTATCAACGCAATTTGATAACGTAAAACAACACCGTATAAAATGTGCGTTAAGCGGGCTTAATTCAAGGTAAGGTAGGATATTGTATCGTATGATTATTATGTATGTAAAAAAATAATTCAGTACGAAATTTCGTACATTATACTCGGGGTATGAATAATTTACAATTAGTATATTATCTCACTAACCCGTTGTGTGCAGAACATAAAGTTTATCCTGAAAGTTGGCACCGGACGTGGTTACGCTCCGTGTTAACGGAATGGTAAAGTTCGTGGTTATTTTTAATTAGTGTCCGCTAGGATACTGCCGATGTTGTCTTGACGTTGTATATATAATTCCGACACGACTTGATCAAACACTATAAAATATGATACAATTAATTGATTTATTTTGGGGAAGCTTTTATTGTACCTATTTAATTATAACCCACCTTATCTAGTTTAAATTCCGTGTTGTATATAACATGAACGAAGTAGCGGTCGATTGCTAGTAAATTATAAATATTACTTGATGTTTGTTTTCCCATCGATTAAGAAAAAACCAGAACGTTAATAATAATACAAGCATAAGATAACCTTAATGTCTAAATTGTTTAAGTAATAATATAATCATTAAAAATTACGGTTTAATAACGTCACTGACCTAGAAATTTCGAAGGAAACTGAGAGAAGAAAAGTCGAAACTGATAATTAGGTTTAATAATTCCCTTGTAAAATTTTAGGGCTTAATAAATGTCAATTATCAATTAGTTTTATGACGGAATTGGACTTTTAGATCCGTTGTTTTCATATATAAATTGTGTATTTTTTTGTTCTGTTACTAATACATGTTTTTACTAAAATTCTAAGCTACAAGATAAAAAGATAAAAAAATGTTACTAGTATTTAATTTATTACCTTTCATATTATACGTAGTAATTTTAGAGCTGTAGAGTTAGGTTGCATATGAGATATAACTTTTATATCTTATATATAAAATTCTCGTGTCACAATGTTAGTAATCATACTCCTCTGAAACGGTTTGACCGATTTTTATGAAATTTTATATGCATATTCAGTAGGTCAGAGAATCGGCTACTATCTATTTTTCATACCACTAAGTGATAAGGGTTGTCCACCCCTAACATTTATTTTTTATTTTTTGGACATTTTATTTTTTTATTTTATTTTGTTATAATGAGGCATTAAATAATACATATAACCCTAAATTTTCACCCTTCTAACACCAACCCCTATTGTTTAATAGTCATTTTAGTAATTAATATTTTTTTATCCCACTCGATAACTGAGATTTTTAGCATTTGGAAATAAAAGTTGGGACCGGTAATAACCTATTTGGTGCAGACGAAGTCGCACGGGCCAGCTAGTTTAATATAATAATACATTCATTTGCTCTCAATAGAAGTCGTAGTTTAAGCATCCGTTTCGATTCTCACTGGACTCCGATTTCGTAATAAAATTAGATTTTGGAGTGTTACAGATTTATGTATTAATTTAAGTTATTTTTCGTTTATTACAGGGGTCCTGATCGAGTATTATTAGTTTCGGAAGTATAAAAGCAACTAGCTGATGGTGAGTTAATCCATTTATTATAAAATAGCGGGCACGGCAGACGTTGTCCCACCCTGATTATAAAAAAACCATGACAAATTATATACTAAAATTTTCCTCATGAATCACTTTACCTACTGGTGAAAACCGCATGAAAATCCGTTCAGTAGTTTTTGAGTTTATCGCGAACAGACAGACAGACGCGGTAGGGGACTTTGTTTTATATCATATAATGATATCAGGTACATAATTATAAGTATCAAGTAGAAAAAAATCTTATAATTATTTCAAAGATCTATAAGCTATACATATTTAGAATAATTAAAATTTAATTTATTTTAATATTAAATTTAATGGTGGTATAGCCCCGCTGAAGCTATTACTGGTTTCAGTATGAATGGGTCGGCTCGCCCGGGGTACTACCACCCGACCCTCAGAAAACCGACGTGAAGTAACAGTGCTTGCATTGGTGCGTTTCGTTCGGTCAGTGAGAGCGCCGGAGACCCACCTCCTCTCCCCTTCCACCATTCCCATTCCCCTTCCCTTCCTTCCCCCCCAACTCAGGCTGGCAACGCACTTGCGACTCCCCTGGTGTTGTAAGTGTCCATGGACGGTGGTGGTCACTTATATCAGGTGACCCACATGTTCGTTTGCCTCCTATGATAAAAAAATTAGAAATAACTAGCTGAGCACGTGACTCCGTCCGCATAGAATCTAATGTAAAGGAAACAGCGACTAATAAGATCATCTCTGATTATATTAAGTCCATTTACTTATATACTTTTCTCTCGTACTTAAGTCGCGTCCTCATTAAAATTACAATAACCTTTGATAGAGTGAACCGATTTTAATGAAACCAAGGCTAAATGTTACTCGAATGATTTTCTTGGTGAGGTTTTATCATGAACGCAGTACTTTTTTAAAAATGACTGCAATGTATTTTATCACTTATTCCGAGACACCTGTAATTTATTTTCATAGTAATATAGAAAGTACATGCTCGATAGATTTACATTTTTATTATATGTGTAGATATAATCCTGTTACGATATTTTGTCTCACCCGTAGAATTTATGCAGTTCTCGTTTTCTGAGGGAAATAACTGAAATAGATATTATTTTACATAGAAAATATTACCACGTATTCGCTATCCTCTCGTCCTTAATTATAGTCGGCAGACTTACTTAATTCTCTTTGCCAGAGTTACGTAACTTAGCATTTTATGTATCTCCGTGGTAACTTTACGACTCATAATTTGAGAGAATATTATTCAAGAAATATAATATAATATTTAGAATTAATTAAAACAGCCGTCTATATGACAATTGTAAATATTTTATATGAATACATGTTTTGATAACGTAGACGAAGTTGCGTGATGTACTTATCTAATATTAAACAATACGGTCATATTAATAAAGTAACAGACGCAACACAACCTGTTCGCATCAATTTGTGTAACCTTCACCTACATTACGATAAAATGTAAATTAAATCGATAATGAAACATTTTTTGTGAAATAATTATTGATTATCGTGCATTTTTAACGCGTAATTTCTTACGTACATATTAAATTTTATTAATGAAAGATATCTAGTATAAAAATTAAAGGTTAAAATATATTTGCATATTACACTATTGTTTAGCTTAGGATAAGGAAATTAAATGGTTGCTGTAATTTTGTGGGTGACCCACATGTTCGTTTGTCAACTATGACATAAAAAAAAGCATGATTACAAATTATTTTAAATAAAAACTGTTCTAAGTTTTAACAAATTGTGTGACTGTGAATTACACATAAAAATATAATTTATAAATTTTTCAATATAATTTTGTAACAGTTAAATAATTTTATTATAACTGCTATTTTACAAGCAAATTAATCTTTGTCAAAGTTTGTTTGTTCGATACGCTTTTAAGCCTCAACTACTTAACCGATCATCGTGCAATTTTGCATACGTATTGTTGGAGGCACAGAAGAGGACGATAGGGTTGGTATCTTTTATCTCAAAAATATGTACAATTCTCAAGGAATAGACCCAACTATAACGCGAGCGGAACTACGAACAAAACCTAGTCGGGTTTATAAAGATTGTGAATGCATTTTCAGTCGAGGATAAGATAAAAACTAATGTTAAACAGACATATATTGTACATTAATGTTAACGAAATGCAATTAGAAATTGCATAACTTTCGAATGCAAATTAAGACGCCTTGTCTGAAGTTATATTTCGGTCGAACTCGTTCGCTTAAACTGCAGGAGCCTGTTGTTCGTTACATTGTATTCATGCATCAACTGGCGCAGTTCTCATAAAACTGTTAGTTACGTTCGTGAACTTTTCAACGCGTTTCATCTACAAGACTTATTGACTCGTATGTTCCAACTTCCCATGGTTAGTCGTGTGTATTCATTTAGATTAGCATACCTTAGTGAATTTAGAGATGGTCTCACTATATCTATGCTTTGAGATAGTTATATGTCATAAATATCTCGTCAGGAACTTAGTTCAATGGAGGTGGTAGAGCCACGCTGAAGCTATTATTGGTTTCAGCATGAATGGGTCGGCTCGTCCGGGGTACTACCACCCTCTTACAGAAAACCTACGTGAAGTAACAGTGCTTACATTGTTGCGTTTCGTTAGGTCAGTGCGAGCGCCGGAGGCCACCCCCCCTCCCTTTTCCCCAAACACAGGCTGGCAACGCACTTTCGACTCCCCTGGTGTTGTTAGTGTCTATGGACGGTGGTAATCACTGAACATCAGGTGACCCACCTGTTCGTTAGCCTGCAAAGACATAAAAAAAAAAATTGCAATTATGACATGCTAGTAAAGCGTGACCGAGCGTATTGCGCTTGGGCTGCGTGCGTCAGCCTAGAGACGTGTATTATAGCGGCCTGTCTACGTCTAGTATTCATGTTTTTATTCTGTGTCGCCCATCATATGTTTCATTAATTAATAAACTGTATGTAAAATGTATATAATTATTGTTCGGAGGGTCAATAGATGTGAAAACCAGACTAATGTTAATAATTATAATATACAAATTACGAAATTTAAATAATTCATACTGTAATTTATTTAAAAATTCAAAATTACTTTTTTTAAATTAACGCGATTTTGATGAGTTATATTATTTTATTTTTAAAACAATAAATACAACGCGATAAATACTAATTATAACAAATTAACAATGAGCTATTACGAATTATACGTACAAGTTATATACTCGTAGGTATGATGAACAGCATTTTCTTATAACGTATTCTTATAGGAACAATTTTAATAAAATATAATGTAATTTTAATAAAAAATTCGACTTTCAAAAATGCAGAAACCAATACCCCGGCTATCTTATAACAAAGTGGATAAACAAAAGAATGTCAATTTAGCTATGAGCTTGTTTGAAAGTCGCCTCGTGTTGAAATTTTTGTAAAAAAATTCAAGTATTCCGAAGCACGTGCTTAAATTGTAACATCACTCGACGTCTACTCTGAAACCGTTCATCAAATTCAGTAATTAAACAGAAGAAAAAGGTCGTACCTTGAAAAAACACTCGCAAACTTTGTTGTTGTAGGGCTTAATTGAAATAATATTCCTTTGTTTCTTTCTCCCTTAAGGGAGATTGAGGGCGGGGCGTGCGGCATACTTGTTGTTTTTCCTCTACGGAGCAAATGAAAAATACTTCCCTCTTTGTGTGACACACG
>MU159044.1:16134-143968 GCA_015888305.1 Antheraea pernyi | reverse complement strand
GACGCTCAGTGCCTGTCGCGACGGCTAACTACAAACAAAATAGAAAAACGTACATGTAACACTGGCTAGACTTCTTTCACTGTGTGTCTGACCATGTAACCTTTATTATCTATTAGCTGTGCCCGCGACATTGTCCGCGTGAACCCTGATGTACAAAATAGTGACTAATTTTTTTTTTTTTTTCGAACTGACTACGCTGTTGATTAAGGCACTCAGCCGATTTTATTTTGACAACTAGCTCAAGGGTGCGCGGCACACCTCGGTTTAGGCTGTTGCCTGATACATGCAATTCGCAACCTATCTTTTTTTTTTAACGACGGGAAATCCTTAAGGATACGCCACCCTCCTGGGGGAGAGGGTGGGTTATGTCCGACTCGCACGGACTAAAACCCCACGGTGTACCGACATACCGTTATTGTGGGGGCGGCAAGGGATCGAACAAGCTAATCAACCTTGTAGAGCCACGGTCCGCCCGGTGGAAGGTGACCGCCGGGATCCTACCTATAGAGAGGCAGACTGGGCACACACCAGATGCCTCCCCTCGTCCGCCGTACTTGTGTAATGAGGAGATGAGACCCCCGGCCCATCCCCTTAGGTCCTGCTACGATGGCAGGAGGAGTTGGGCAAAGCGCCGCCTCCCCCTGTCTGTCCTTCGTTGACGAGACGTCAATTCGCGACCTATCTCAGCTAACCTAAACTAAGCTAACTATTCATACACATATGAGTTGTTGAAACATATATGTGTACCAAGCATACATACCTCAACAACCCTTATATATATTTCGTATCGGATAAATTTCTAAACTATTTCAGTTTGATAAGGGAAAAAAATTAAACCCTTCCACTTGCACGTGTAAGCGTGTATGCGTGCATGTGTAATATTGTCGCAGTGATGTAAGATTTTGTGTACTGTATCGCGCGAGCAGCGTACTCAAGGGCTCCACGCCGAGGGAACGGACCTAGTGCCTAATAAAGTTATCTGAATGTACTAAGTCTAATTACAATCTACTTTTATCTCGTACCTAAGTCGGATCGTCATTAAAATTACAATAACTTTTGATAGAGAGAACCGATTCTAATGAAACAAAGACTAAATGTGCTACTGGAAGAAATGTTAGATATTCTTGAAAAGCTTTTATCATGAAAATAGGACTTTAATAGTGATGTATGTTCAAACAAACAGACATACAGACATGTCTAAAAATGATTGAAATGGTTTTTGTTACTTATTCCTAGACAAAAGCAACATTTTTTTTTACAAAAACGTTAGAGTTACATTCTTATTGTATGTATAGATAGTGGATCTCTCGAGACGCCTAATTAAATTTCATTTTCAGCTCTTCACGCACCTTAATCGACGGAATATCTAATAACTTGTTGAAAATTTAACTAAGATGCAAATATTTATACCAAAAGTAAGACTTTCATCGTGAAGTTTATTTAAATGCTTAAGATTAATAAGTTTTACCCGTGCAAAGTTACGATATGGTTTCGAGTGGCGATCGAAAACAAGTATACGAGTTTGGGATTTTTAAACTCGGCAAGTAAACTGTAAGGAATATTGTGCTAGAACTTTTGTTTGTTGTAACCACGACAAATTAACGGCTCTCTATTTGGTTTTAAATAGAGATACTTGTACAATTCATTTATTTATCATGGCTCATAAACATGACAATAATTTTGTAAATATACTAATAATTGTTATTAAATATAAATGTATTCATATTTATAGACAACCTTTTTTTATTAACGTGGGGAAATCCTTTATGGATACGCCACTCTTTCGGGAAGAAAGTGGGTTATGTTCGACTCGCACGGATTAAAACCCCAAGGTGTACCGTCCGCCGCATGGTAGGAGAGACCAGTGATCGAACATGCTGTCTTCCTCAGAAACGGCCCCTGCGGCAGTCTGGCGAGTGAATGCCAGGCTTCGTCCTACTATAGAGAGACTACTGGGTACACAACCAGTCGTCTCCCCTCGTCAGCCTCACCTGTGCAATGAGATGGGCACCTTGACCCATCCCCTCGGGCTCGTCATCCATCGTCGTTCATATCCGCCGCTAACCTTCTCTAAATCAAAATATCTTTGATTCTATTTAGGCCCTGAGAAGGCGCTTATGAACCTCAAAGCTACGACCGGTTCGGAAAATAACCCAGTCATCGAGAAGAACCGGCAAGAAACTCGATCTGGTTTATCTCTTCATGATCTACATTGTATTTTTTTACAAAATATAAATAGTTACATTCGTTATTTTAGTGGATGCATAGAAAGGGGCGTCATTTCCATCCTGCAACCGGAAACGTAACTAAATAAATAAGGAGTCTTTGTAACGTATTTCGTCTCATGGGCATGATAGTGGCGACCCAGTCGGGTACAAAAACACCTTACCACTACCTTGTTTCCTAGATATTCACTTGCTTATTCTGTGACGCAATACATTACCGCTGTAGTGTCACTTGGTACTATTTACAGTTCAGTCGGATACGATTGATTATAGTCCAATGATAATATTCCTATGTTACTCAAGAAAGAAAGGTAGTTCTTCTATCGATTTATTTACACTGCTTAATTGAACTTTTTTTTTTTGTCTCCATGGGGGAATCCCTAACGGATATCCATCTCGCCGGGCAGCAGAGGATGGATATGCCCGAGTCGCACGGACTAAAACCCCATGGTACCTTCTTACACCTTTTGGCCGGAGGAGCAGGGACTGTCTAATCGACACTATATCTGCTCCTCCAACAGGTGTTGTCCCCTCCTAAGGGACCCAAACTGCGGCCTGAGGGGTCGAGATGGTGGACCCCTCAAGGGGAAATGGGTGTTACTCCCCCTAACGAACTGTAGTAGCATCAGCATAATGCACCTCCACCACATGGACCTGTGCAGTTTAACTCCCCGGAGCGACGGACATGCATGTGTCTGTCGCCCCCAGGCCACAACTAAATGCTTAATACTTAGGTGCTTAATAGACCTAAGAGTAGAATGTGTAAGTGATACGTGTACATAGATTCAGCAATTGATTTTAATCTGTATAGATTCACTGAATTCCATGAACATAGGTATACGTATTTATAAATATTTGACAATACTACGTTCCCATTTTAATACCATGTTTACTTGAGACAAAGTTAAAAAAGAAGGTGACTAGGCTTCAACAATTCAGCTATTTAGTAGATATAACCCAAGCATATTGTATGCGGATTAGTTAATGTTGTTGACGTGTTATGTCCATTATCAACTTCTGTTTAAATACCATTATTGACCGGGCTAGCAGCATCGCTTGAACCTGATAAATCTGACGCAGTTGGGGAACATTTTGTCTGATATTAGCTCAATTAATTGTTGCTTGTTTAAAGCGATGTACTAACGTGCATTTGCATTGTGACTCCACATTGCGATAGTCACGCAGTTCTGTGTATTTTGAATGCAAATTGATTGGACATTATGTTTTCGGGCAACTAGTGCGTAATGTGAAATTGTTTGGCGAGCCAGTTCATGTGCTTTTAGGTGGTAATTGGTTCTTTTATGTAATCAGTTCAGCGATAACTCGTTATGTTGCCTCGAAAATGAGCAAAATAAACATATATGGTACATAGAAACATTTAATGGTGCACTTGAAGGGAAAATCGTTGTACATAACCTTAGACGTTACATGGATTGCGGTAACCATTAGCTTTACTTTAACGCCGTCTATCGTTCTTTCTCTGTATTATATATTTGATATTTAAGAAAATGTTTCTTTATTATAAAACGCAAATTAATGATTTATGTATTGTTTCTTATTAATTTTTTGATAATTAATTTCGATATTTTACATCTGTCAAGTCTCCCAGCATAACTCAATTCTAATCTGTGCCACATAAAATATATATGATATCTCTTTCAAACAATATTCAGAAATTAAATCTAACGTAATATTTTATTATTTTTCTCTTTCTATTCCATAAATTAAAAATTCACACGAATAGCTTTGATGGCGAAAACTATGAAACCAAAAACTTTGGTTTCATTATGAAATATTGCTTCTCACTTTGAAGGGGCGTATCTAATAGCAATAATAATATTATGATATGTTTTACTTCAATCATCAGTTAATTGTAATCGCTGGGTATTACGACAAATGGACGTGGTCTCCCGCCGCGCTGGCCGCTTTATTACTCCTGATAGCATTAATTTTAAAGATATGACCCGTGGCCGTCCGACCCGCAATCCATAATTTACGATGTTAACCGGGGGCGGTTTATTGACATGCACTATATCTCTGGACTAGTCTACGGACAACTTTGATAGTTACAAATTTTGTTCGGCGTTCCCTTCGACCTTAATTCCGTTATAATTGGTTCGACTTATAGAATTTAGTCTTCGTTTAACATCTTCAAATTTGAATCGTGATTTGACTAGGTTTGGTTTGTGAAACTTACTTGGTCCTTAAGTATTTTAGATTAATTCATTTTACGTCAAACGATTGCTGTAAGTTTTAACATAATTTTGTATTAGCGATTTTTTTTATTATGCACCTCATGTAAATTGAAGGTACAGTCTATGATAAGCTTAGCCTGGTCTAAAAAATGACTTTATTTAGTCTAAGAGCCTCTGGTACAGTGATTTGTACTTTAGACAATATTGGCATACAAGCAAGTGGTGTTGTAGTAACAGCGTTACTTTTTTATTTTCGTGCAAACTTTAACTTATCTAGGATTAGTGTTCACGAATCCAAATGTCCAACTACTGAAGCATCAAAGTACACTAATATGTTATCATAAACGCGATACTCTTGTAACAGCGTATGTGTAACGTGATCGTATGCCGAAGGACGTGACTGTAAGATAAGACTTTATACGCCCGAAGCCATTGTAGTGATTCTGGTATATTATTATGTGTTTACATCGAACGGAACGTTGTTTAGATACATGAGAGTTACGTACGGTATGTATATACTTGCCGAATTATAGTCTGTGTTTGACCGTACACGTTAAACGGCCATGAGTATTGTGCTTTACTCCGGGCGATGAGAAACGGTCGAGTTCATGTCAGATCGCTACGATGAACGATACGCAGCGCGACATCCGTCAGATCCCATCGCGCGACCGTCAACGCGGCCGCACATAAATCCCTCCACCGGTCACCGCTCCACACACAGAGAAATTGAATTATGCGAAAGCCCGGATTTTATATCTATTAGGAGAACGTTCAACTGTCCCCCGGGCGAGGATTTAGATACCGATAACTTTCTCATTTCCTTCGGGCAGTGTTCGCCAGAGAGAGCGCGGTCAGCGTTACTTAGACACATATAAAAGTCAGTCCCAAGTGACAAAGAGGTCGTACGGTTAAAGGTGTGGCTTTTAGTTAAAGTATCAATCTTTTATTTGTCATGCAGTTAACAGCTTCACTGCTACAAAATTTTCGGACGTTTTAAAACATGCAAAAACGCTTTGATTTTCCTAAAGTTTCCTTTTTTATATAACAAAATTTAAAGTTACTTAAAATTACAACGTTGATAAATTTTACGTAAATCATAACATGTTACATCTTAAACTAATACTTAAAACTATCAATATCGTTTGGTCTTTTGGTGATAGCCTACACTTCTAGAAGTATCCATAACTCTAACTCATAGCTATTATTATATATTATATATAATTAACAATAATCATTTTATTCTATCTTACAAAATGTCATTCGTTTTTATGTAAAAGTTTATACATTTACGCATATATTTTATTTTTATAATAACAGTAATTACAGTTACAAAGAAATTATTGCAAAGAATCTGAAAAATAAAATAAAAGTGAAATAATAGAAGAATATTATTTGTACAAAGGAGGATTAAAATTTCATTTGTCGATTTTGTCTGGTATGTAATATATTCCATGGCTTAATAGGGTGAAGCACTCCGGATTTAGCTGTTTGGATTCCTCCGTTGCGATTGCCGAGCAAGATGGAGCTTTGAGCGTTGATTAGTGAACTGTACTCGAGTGCCTGCCGACTGTTAACGCTCTTATCACGCAACCACCTGAGAGAATAGCTAATAAATAGCGGTTGTTCAAGACTTAATTAAAGTAGTTTAGACCGCGTTACTAACGATGCACGGCTGTGCAAAATGTTATCTTTACCCAAATGTAAATCACAATCTATTTCTAACACATATCTATTCAAGCAAAATTGGACTTTTTTTATCACGCTTTTATTAGCTTCACCTGTATGTATGTATGTTTGTAACCGACCCCTTTGAGATCGATTTTGTCCTACTTTGAACGTTCAGATTTAATTCAAACTTTGCACACCTGTCAAAGGACGATAAATAATAATCCGAAAAAATTTAAAAAAATTTAACTAAAAAATGAAAAATAAATAATAGTTAAAAAAAAAACTAAAAAAACACGCTTTCAAAAAAAATTCAACTAAAAAACAGAAAATAAAATTTAATAAATTTGGATTAAGAATAGTGTAAATTAGAAATAAATGTATATTTTTTGTAAAAAGTGACAAAAAAATGATAAAATGATATCTGGATAAAATGCGTTACTGTATTTTTAGTTTTTTTTAAACTATTATTTATTGAAAAGTAGTATTGATGATATATATCTACACATGAAAAAAGTTTATATGATAAATTACGAATAGAAGATAACTGTCATATAGACATCTTGGTACCCATTTGACATGCGAATTCAGTAAAAACTTACGTTCCGAAAAACAATAACTCGTGCAAATTCATCTCACCGTGAGTAATCACGTGATCGAAAATAAATTTATAGAATACGTTACGAGAACGGAAGCGTAGTTAGTGCACATTCAAAATTATAATCAATACAGAATGTTCTGTCGCTTGTTCATAGTACTGTGCCATCATAACCAAAGTAATTAAATATATTTTAATTATCCTGTATTCAATAATTCAACGGTTACTTTTCTATTTTAATAACTCTAATTTGTTTTTTTTTAATAGGTTGAATCTTTTGATCACAATCTCTTCTAATGTTTAATGTATATAGTCCTCCTCATCGATTTCGACGACGGCGACAGTCATCTGCGCGTGAGAATATTTTAAGTGTACAAACAGTTGCGCAGGTGCCTGTGCACTCTCTCGTCCTGTACTCTGTACTCCAATGGATAGGAGAACCGATACGATTGGCGGAGGTCTGGATGCAGCGAACGGCCGTAAACCATATAAATGATCTTACGACCTTTAAGGGTACTTCGCATTACTCTGCTACCACGCCAAAATAATCGGAGAGTAATTCACGATCATGACGTCGTAGATTTCATGTACCTAAGGGAGATCACCTTGTTAACTACGTAATGTAGGTGGTAGAGCTACGCTGAAGCTATTAATGGTTTCAGCATGAATGGGTCAGCTCGTCCGGGGTAGTACCAGCCTCTCACAGAAAACTGACGTGAAGTAACAGTGCTTGCATTGTTGCGTTTCGTTCGGTCAGTGAGAGCGCCGGATGCCCACCTCTCCTCTCCTTCCTCCTTCCCTTACTCCCCCTCTCCCCCAAGACAGTATGATATAAAAAAAGAAAGAAATATCATAGTCCCCTTGTCTAGGTTTAGCCCACTGATGGACGTGGTTGCCCGGGGTGTGGCCGCTGTGTATATTACAGCTACTTGAAACCACTAGTGAAGAGATTGTAGTGAGTTACTAATAGACGGTCGTATTTAATTAGAACTTTTATTCCCCACTACAACCCGTTTTTTTTAATGTTAAATGAGGACTTGGTCCAAGTCTAAACACGCTAAACCTAGAGAGTACTGGCTATCAAGTGTAATTGCCGGAACACACCAATAGGTGCTTGGTGACAGAGTTTCAACTTGAGAGGACTGTGGACTTACAAAAAACCCTATGGTTGGTTTGATGATGATGGTGTCATGGTTTCATCACTATGGTTTGTTTCACAGGAAACCCCTACTGTGTCCGAACACGTTATCAACTAAGCCATGTTTTTTGTTTCTGTTCTAATTTGTTTTGGTTGTAAAAATTTGTAAGTAGCAATCATCAACATAGGTACTTCATCTGATGTTAAGTGGTTATTATAATCTGTAGGTACAATTTGTTGCCAGCAGTACGGTTTTGACAAGAAGTGAATGTAATCGGCGCGGTTGCGATTATCTTTTAATATGAAATGGAAAGTCTTTCCTTATCAGTCTTATGAATGTAACACGTATTTACATAATTTTCATTAACATGATATTCCTAAAAGTATTTTGGTATATTATAGATACTAACACGCTTATCGTATATGCGATACACAGCAGAGAAAGAGAGATGAATAGCAGTACATTTGAAAAGGTATGTTATAAATCAAATTTAAAACCAGTGGTAGGATCGTTGGTATAAGCTAGATGGCAAATATTTCTAAACTGCCACTTGTATACGGTCGGTAGTTACGTTGTGAATTTTAATACTCTCCCAAGGTACGGTGCAGCTCGGCAGCGGAGCGATGCGCCACGTCTAATCCGCGGAAGCTACTGTACGTGTTTGTATAAAGTTTTCCATTACATTAGAGTGAGCCGGGCGCGGCTCCGGCGTTCAGCCTCCGGAACTAGAACAAATGGACGCAGAAGCGCTCTCGGATATCGTAACTGCTAGTGTTATTGTAACGGATGTAACTTTGGATAAATGTCAACTGTTCTCGAATTTACTGCGTTGCCGCCGCGTTGCGACTAGCGTTTTATTAGTCAGATTTGCATACATTACACGGACCGCGTCGATACGTGAACGAGCGTGAGTAGTCTCATGAACATTTGCTTCGATGCTACGATATTTGTTATGAGAGCATTTAATGTGTTACATTTTTCTTATTATTTATTGCTCTTCAGGTAATTTATATTCGTTTTCTAAGAATCATTTCGGTTGTTCTTTTTATTCATAAAATTAGATATTATAAATTATTATACACGTATATAAATGTGATAGAATTTTGTATACAATATTTTTTATTTAACTATAACTAAAGATTCCATTGTGTTCGAGGCCATATAGTCGAGATAAATATTTAGATATGTAAATAAGGGCTATATTTGAAATACCGAGGAAATTGTCTTGTTTGTGAAAATGTGTATGTTCTAATTAATTCAAAACTGGGCTGCACAAGTTCAATACCAAATATCAATTTTACAAGCGCAATACATCACGAGAATGTAGATGTCATAGGTGACTGAAATCACAAGATTTTACCCAACTAAAATTTCAAACATGCTTATCATAGAGTCGAGTATATACAATGTCTCGCAGAAGTGCAATACGTCAGGAGTATGGCGAATTCATCGGTAGCGCGAACCCATAAGGTTTCCCCTACCAAATAAATTGTACCTACAAAAGCACCCAACATGGGTAAAGAAGTTTTCACTTCAAAAAATGAGTTTCCAACGCAATTCAGGTGAACAGGGTAACCGACTTTTCAATTGTCCAATTTGCAAATAAATTCCTACTCAGTTTTGTATAACCGCGATAAAGAAACGGGATTTGTGATGATCTCGCCTCGTTTTTTTTTCACCATTTACTGGATTTTGAGGAGCCGCATTGTTAAGGGATTTGCATAATTGCTTTAATGATCTCGAAAATCTTACAATTTGGGAGTGATATACAAAAGATTTATTATATGGAAACCGAACGAGCTGTGCGGAGGATACTTTTTGCGTAAACTTTCATGCGATTAAAACAAGGATATCGCAGTTCTATGGATTATATATAAATAATGCTGTCAAGGGGAATGTATAAGGGAACGCTGATGGTTATGAGAAACGTCTTCTCCTTTATTAATTTTAGGCCCTAAGAAATCGCATAAAGAATAAGGATAAGGTTATCAGATCAAATATTTATTTCTTGTCATTTTACATGAATTTTATGAATCTCTTCCCAAAGCTCACAAATAGCCTGTGAATAATCTTATTAAATTCTATTTCCTTGTTTTATACTATAAACTAGCTGATTCCCGCGACTTCATCTGCGTCGTGGTATAATCTCAATTGTTTTGTTATATCTTAAGCGTCGTGTATAATCTCAATTGTTTTGTTATATCTTAAAAGGATTAGGCAGCGTTTTCGACGAAAGCTCCCGGGCGGCTTCACTTTATTCGACACTCCCAAGATGTATCGTTATATTTAAATCAAATAAAAATAAAATGACAAATTATATACCTTCCTCAAAAATCACTCTATCTGTTAATGAAAATCCACTCAGTAGTTTTTGAGTTTATCGCGAACAGACAGACAGACGCGTCCGAGGACTTTGTTTTATAATATATAGTGGTTGTATACGTGTACTATGAAAATACAATTTTGTTATACGAACAAATATAACGGGACACGAGTATCGCATACTGCATTGCCGTGTATAAAATATACAAATTAAATGCTAGCGTTCAGAAGTCGAAGCTAATATCGTATAGAGAACTAAACAATTTGAAATGCATTCACGTTCGTTTGTAAATATATTGTACGTTCTATCGGAGCTATGCATGTTACGTTAAGCTTATGAATATTGTATGTGCTTATACTATATAGCTATAATAATATAACAAACCAACTGATAGTCTCTGTCGCTCTTGTCTCAACAATATTTTATGTATATAGGAAAATACATAAGAAATATAAAATTTTCTTTTTACTTCCCCCTATTCTGTGCATGTGCACCACATCGCTTGCACCATTTCTTTTCGCAAGAATACACACATCGCTGTATGTGTAGGTCTTATAAAATTCATAGTTTCTCAAAATTGTAATAACTTGTTTTCTAGGTAAGGACTTAAGTCCCTAAGAAATAGACCTAAAAATGTTCGAAATCTACTCATTCGTTTTTGCGACACACATAACGGCAGACCTTTATCATTTGATTTATATATGATGTTGTACTGTCATTTCAGATTACAAAGTAAAAATAATAGTGTGAAACTTTATATGAACGATCCATTACAATATGTATTATCAACGAATATCTAATTAGTCTATACTAATACTATAAAGAGGTAAAGTTTGTAAATTTGTGAGTTTGTGACGTATCTATATAACATCACGCTAAGACCAATAGGAGCGGAGCACCAATGAAGAATGTTTCAAAATCGGGGTTTTTTTCCTCTTGAGAGCTTCCGCTGCGTGTTAGCGTTAGCCCAAAGTAATTATTCCACGCGAACGAAGCTAGTTATGTATATAATAGTATATTAGCTGCCAGTCCCGTATTCGAACCGGTGTAATATACTGTTGTGGCATACGTAATACCCGATCCATTATTATTGCGCTTTGATATCTATAGTCCATCAAATCAAAGAAGCTTCATGAGTCTCGTTACACAATAAACTTGTTTTTTAACCAACTTCAAAAAAAGGAGGAGGTTATCAATTCGACTGTATTTTTTTTTGTTTGTTACCTCATAACTTTGGACTGGGTGAACCGATTTTGATTATTCTTTTTTTTTACTATGTAGATTATATGATTTTCGGTTTGGTTGGTACCGACTTCCAGTACATCTCTAGGTAGCACAGATATTCATATGTTTTATATAATTTGGTTAATTTGATAAACTATTTATTTTCCGCTTTTTAGTGCCTTATGGGTTTTTGATTGATATTGAAGTCGGTTAATACTTTTTTTTTGAAAATTTACTTTTTTAGCCGTCACTTTAAATCCCTGCTATCTGCTAAGATATTCTGTGCTAAGAGATATATTATATATATTGAAATGGACAAATGTAAAGAGCAATCATGATCATTATTAAATCCCTAACGTAACCAGCATTTTTAATTGAATAAGTACTAACGCTATATTGGTAAAAGATAGCTTTGCAAATAACTCTTAATCTTTTAATGGTATGTAGAAGATAGAAATGAATAAACCCCATTAACTTAGAAGATTATCCTAGAAAATAGACATACAACCTCTGTGATACTTTTGAGATACATAATTCCGCAGTATACTTTTTTGTATTATCAAGTTACGTAACCGACCTGAAAGGGACTGTAATTCTGAGGCTAAAGATAATAGATTGCTATTCCTGAGGACGGAGTTGAAATGGCTGTATCTGCCAGGTGCGTGCCGCAAACCAAATCCTTCAGACATGAACACAGTTGCGTGAGTCCTGTTACTTTGTGGTAAAAATAGGGGGTTATCGTAGTTGTACTTTCTAGTACTCTTAAAACTACTGGCAGCGATGGGAAACGTTTCCAAAATATCTAATCCGTATGTGTATGAGATGAAAAAATAAATAAATATGATGAAAGAAATGCTTATTTCTTAAAATGGACATTTCGTATGAGTATTGATTGTTTTTAAAACGACGCTTTTTGGTCAAAACCTGATATGGTAAAATACAGTAATGATGAAATAATAATATGAATATATACATTATTCCATATCTTATCCACTCTACTCAACAAAGGATATGCATTGTAGCAACAGACATTGGCATTATTATCCACTCGTCGTGTATTACCTTTTAAACCCCCTTCAACATATTATAACTTGCTTCTCACCGTTCTTATATTCTTATATTCTATATATAAGAATATAAGAATATATCTATATATAAGATATATTCTATAATCTTATATTTCCACTCGAGCTTGAATAGTCTTCATCAAAGTCTGCGCACTACTTGCGACCCATTGGAGCGTCTAATTCAAATCGTTTGGTGAATGCAGACGTCCGCACTTCGACATCCATTCGCTCATGTCATGCTAATGCACCTCGGCGGGCTTTGATCTTATTATCTGCAACGGTTCGTATTGCGAACCTCACTGCTAAGGTAAGGCCGTAAGGAGGCTTTATTTTTAATCGGTGCTATTCTGAATAATCTTGAATACGTAATTTTGTTTTTTTTTTGCATTTGTAATTGTCGGTAATTCTGACTGGCTTTTTCATAGCGATGTTTTTTTATGCTAATGGAGAACCTGTTTCAGTCCCTTTTTGAAGGGAGCCGTATCATAATACTAGGGAAATACCGTACCGGCGAGCCCTTTTCGCATCCCATTCCGTTTGTTCATTGGTTGTCATGGATGCTATAATTGAAAAACAGCTTAACTAATTGTAATTATCCAGGCTTCATGTTGCTAGTGGTGTAGAGTCTTTTTTTTTTTTATGTCATTGGTGGCAAACGAACAGGTGGGTCACCTGCTGTTAAGTGATCACCACCATCCATGCACACTAACAACCCCAAAGGAGTCGTAAGTGCGTTGCCATCTTTCGGAGGGAAGGGTTAGGGGAGGGAAAAAGGAGAGGAGAGGAGAGGGGAGGGGAGATGGGTCTCCGGCGCTCTCACTGACCGAACGAAACGCAACAATGCAAGCACTGTTACTTCACGTCGGTTTTCTATGAGAGGGTGGTACTACCCCGGGCGAGCCGACCCATTCATGCTAAAACCAATAATAGTTTCAGCGTGGCTCTACCACCATTAAAAGCATGAATGATAATAAAAGATGGCTTATGTAAGTTAAGATTTGCGGATGCAAGAATTTGTGTTCTGTTACTGTCTAAGTGATCTCTTGAAAGTTATTTATGTAAGCCAGCGATTAGTCTTTCCTTAACCTTATATTAGGTTTATTTTTAATACGCTTTTGGGGTCCCGTATTTATCTACATAGTGGAAGATTAAAATTCAATCACATTTTTCCTTTTCTTCAAATCTTGGCAATTCAGATCTTTTCAGAGACGATTAGTGCCATTATTAAAAGTGGAGCCAGTGTCGCGTGTTTCTGTTCTTTTTTCTATTCTTTAGTATTATAATGAATCGGAGGTCCTCTTATTAGAATTTTTGTTAGTGTTTTTTTTTTCTAAAAATCACTTTAGTTTTGCATAATAACTAAACTATATGACGCTAAATACCACCAATATTAAACAATGTAGGGCAAAATAATGTAAGTTGGCGAATAAAGATAAAAAATAGTACATGAGATACTCGAATCTGGCAAAATTATAACGTTTTTGTCTAAAAAAATAATCGTTTATAATATAAATAATATATATAATAATATATAAATATAATCGTTTTTTGTGTGCTCGGACCACGACGCTGGTGTGAGAGATGACTGTTTTTCAAACCACAAAATTTTTTTTTTTCAAGTACAAATTCCTTTGAGAAATTGTTGACATTGTGAGAAATACCTAAGGTTATTTTTAAAAGTTTTATAAGAAAACGATCTTTGCTGAAAAACTTTAACCCACAAGCATTATGTCAGGTATTGGTTAATATCCATTCGCCTACGAAACAAATTAGGTCGAAGCTCGGGGATTACGTGCGTAATCGGTGCAATTTGCACAAAGGTCACGACACCTCGTTACATAATAGACCCATTAGGAATATTGTATCGGTATTTTATTAACTTAATCATAGTTTAAATTTAAGCGAAAAGCGCTTTTTTATCGTCTACAGTCTACACCATAGGTGCCCAAAATTCTTTGTCTCGTATACAACTAGCCATGTTTTTGGGGTATATGTAAACCCGCTGATACTGACTTTTTTTGTCAATTCGTCAACTTTAAATATATTTTGAAAATGTGGTCTTTATCATTTATTTAAATAGATATGTCTACATATTGTAAAGGATTACTTTATTTACTATCTGATTCCCGCGACTTCGTCTGCGTATCTCTATTGTTTTGTTATATATCAAAGGGTTTAGGCAGCGTTTACGATGAACGCTCTCAGGCGGTTTTACTTTTTCCGATACTTCCAACAATTATCGTTACATTTCAACAAATTTACAAAAACTCTTAACACAATATAATACCCAAATCTTTCTCGTGAATCACTCTATCTATTAATGAAAACCACATGAAAACCGCTCCGTAGTTTTTAAGTTTATCGCGAACAGACAGATAGACGCGACAGAGGACTCTGTTTTATAATATGTAGTGAAGTAGACAGTATATGCATGGTTTCGTTCATGGAAAACTAATTAAATCCACGACCTGCTTAAATGAGATCATTATTGTTGACTCTTATTTGCATTTCATTGACCTCTAGTTTTTTTTTCGCTTACATTGACCCGTTTGCTAGTCTTCTTAGACCCCTGGGGGTTAACATAGACCACTTAGGAAAGCTTAGCTCACCAACGATGTTATTATGCAGGTTTTTGTAACACTAAATCAGCAATATTGTGATCTTTGATTGATTTCATTTTGGAGAATGACATACCATCTGAAGACATTTTACAAGTAAACGTTACATGTTATTTCTAAATATGTGTTGTTGGTTTCTTAATAATTTAATCTATTACATTGACAGTCTGCGAAACAAAATTAAGTGCAGGCACAGGCACTAACAGTGTAATCGTTGCAATTTGCGAAAAGGTCACGAACCCCGAGGCATTAAGTCGGCTGTTTAAAAAAGTGATAGTCGGTTTTTATCCAATTTTCTGATACCCTAAGTGCAAAATATCTCATAAGTATTTCGCCTACGATACATTAAAGGATTTTTCACTCTATTGGAAATCTATTACTTCGATGGACTGAAGTGTGAAAAGAAAAAATCTTCAGAAAGTGTAATGTACCATAGACAAAGACATATACGCCATAGTTACAAAAAGGTATTGGTGGATTTATTAAGCGTTTGAAAAAGCTTTTCGATAGTTTTAAATAAAATAGGTAATTGGTTTTATAATCACCTTTATCAGAATAAACTTAGTAAGCATCGGGTGCTTCCAGAACGCTGTTTATTTTTTTTTTAAAGTTCTTTTTGATTATTGATAGCATTATCTATGTGATTATTTAAGTCTATGCTTCGTAGTTGTTAAGTGATAAAGATTCTAAATATATTTAAAATTAATAAAATATTAAACTTAACCCGTTAGGTATCTCGTCTGATAAAAAACGAAGATTTCATAATGGGTTTATTTTGTACTGAATGTTGTATTGAAGTTAGGAATATTTTTTTTACCTAATATAGGTAATTTAAAATGTTTTTGCGCTTAATTTGTAATATGGAACAAATAAGGATTTAGATATGTTACAAAACTCAAATTTTATCTTTTTTTATTTTATTACTAGTTGATACCTGCGACTTTGTCTGCGTTATTTTAATATTTTTTTAAAGTAATTAAAAGAAAAATTGTTTGCAATCTATACAACATTCTCATTAATCTTTCAATGCGGTCTTTTTTATAGGTTCGTCGTTGGTAATATTGTATTGAATCGAATTTGAATGAATTTTTCTCTGTCCCTTTGAGTTGAACATTATAGGAAACGGTGTGCAAACTAGTCGGTAGATGCTATCACTTCTTCGAGGTTTAGATTTGTATAGCGAGGTCCGAGCTTCAATAGAGAAATGCTGCAAAAAATATTCGCGATAGAAATCTCTGCACTGCGTATAAATGATTAAACATTGATATATATAAAGGAAAAAAATTCGCTTTCATGCAAACAATACCCGCAATATCATCTATTGAACGTCGGAATTTCCGTTCGGTATTTACATTTTAACGTACGTTTATTTGCGTTTCAACTTATTGACTTAGCTACGTATTTATTTTACTATATTTTTTCGAGGGTTCTGTTTGAATGATTGATGCTGTCAGTGTTTTTTACAGCCAGCATGTATTTAATTTAACTGGTTGAATGTACTGACGTGGAATGTTCGTTTGAAACTAGTTGATTGAGTAAAGTTTGATTTTGTTTGAAGGAGGAGTACAGAATTAAAGTATATGTTGTTCCAAAGCTTACAACTGTCCATGGCTATAATTTTAAACTGTAAACTTCGTAATTATTGGTTTGTATACAGTTCAACTTCAAATTTATGTAACTTTCAGTTTTGTTATTTGTTTTATATCGTGTATAGTTTGTGTTGGGGTGATGATATAATGGCGTCCATATGAAAGCGTGACGTCATGGTTATGATTTAATCGTTCAATCCACTAAGAGCGATCGAATATAAACGTTAGCCGATACAGAAATGCAACACTGGATGTAGTTATGAATTGTCCGTAGATGTGAATAGCCCAACTGTCTGCGCGAGGATGCCCAGTGTCTCCTCGTAGTTTGCCTTTTAAGGCTGTAATGATGCGGGTCCGACTTCAACGGAGATGAGTTTGAAGATTCTTACGTATGTAGACCTTAATGTCCTCAGTAGACACTGATCGTCGTTTCGGTTAGCACCGACGGAGAAACAGCTCCAAATATGCTGAAAATTGGTTTTGTTCAACGCACTCCGTTACGCATAGAGAAATATCAAACTATATCTAAAGGGTGTTTCGGTAAACTGTAATCAAATTCATGAAGATGTATTAATATTGAAGCTAGGTTGTTTTGGATGCTACACACTTTAATAAGTAACATAGCTTACCCCGTGTCGAATACGATCCACTAATATATACGTTGTCTTAACAGTGATTTCAAATTTACTATTTTATTATTACAGTTCACAAAACGATTAAACCTTCACTTTTGACGTCTCATCCAACGTTTATTCACTAAATATTCCTTTCTCCTCATACCCGCACTTATTCACCTCATCAATGTCAATCGCCAACGTAACAACTAGTGACATCTATCGGTGTCATACGTACATTAACCGGTGATCATTACAAGCCATTCAGCCAAAGCTGACAGCCAATAATAATTAAGGTGCATGGACAGCCTCTAACCAATGGGGCTTCAGAGTGGGGTAAATAGTAGCCAGTCAATAGTATCTTTCACGATATAGTCAGCAGTACGGACGTAGGTCAATAGTAACTCTCCCAATATTAATATTTGTAATATTAAAGGTATACAACATATTTTTTATATAAGTTGATAAAAAGAATGGACACACATTAGACATATTATTAAAATGTTTAAATGTTACTTACTTAAATGTAATACAGATCGATAGAGGAAACCGTACTAGGATGTTTGTCGGGTACAACGAACTTAATAGGAAGATAAATGGAATTATTCAAGGGCTATAAATTATGAAAGACTAAAGTCTCGCGGCGGCAAGCTGGGGATTAATTTAACCGCTGACGGTACGCTGCGAACGAGATGTAAGCCGACGCCGCCGACGGCTGTAGGACGAATTAAGTGTAAACTAATTAAGTTACTTGATAAACGTAGAGATAGATGGCCGGTTATTGGCAACTCTGTAGCTGGCAGGTGAAAAATAAACGGCCAATAAATTGCGTAAAGTCGGTGAAGTATCCGTTTCGGTACTCGAATTGTTAATAAATTGAAAATCGAGTGCCCTTGCTTCGTTTTATTAAAAACTTAATGGACATTAATTCCATTTAAGTCCATATCGATCTGTTTGGTACTTCTAGCTTTTGAAGTCTGAATTGATAAACCGCTGTCATGTCTGGCTGTAACAAGAAACGTTTGATTTTATTTGCATGACTTGTACTTGAAAAAGCTATATTCCGAACTAGTCATAGAAAAACGAAATATTAGTAACTGAAACAACAAAATGTTATTTATTAAAATTTTGTTTTAATAAACTTTGACTGCCACGTTCGTCATATATTATCATATATACATTATCATAATGAGCGGAGCGCTAGATCTCTTTACAATTGTAAGAAGTCATGAGTAGCGTCCTAAAATGAACTTGTTATTACGGCGTGGCAGTCAAAGGGTTATAACATCGTCGTCGTTGTCGTCGGTTGATATTGTTGGTATGTCACTGTGCAATAAAAAAAATAACAAAAATTAAGATATGCTGCAGATTAAGGTGTAATGTTGACAATCGATTATACGTGTTTCGCTCCGTCGAGAATTGATTTCAATGAATATAATGATAACTTTTGATATAAATATTACAACGCAAAATAAATGACGTTATGCTTTTAGTAAGATTGTGTCAGAGCTAACAGCGCTAGACTCCTGGCTAATAGGATCCAGGAGTGTCTACTCCAGGCTAATAGGATCCAGGAGTGTCTGCGTTTTACGGAAGAAAAATATACAATGAAATAAATGAACACATATTATATACGAGCTGTGCCCGCGACTTCGCCCTCGTGGGGAACCTTACGTAAAAAAAACACTGTATATGTGCCCAAATATTCTATATGGAGCAGGGAAAGAAATGTAAATAGTAGATTTATTCGGTTAGTGTATTTATTTCTACGAGAGATGAGTATTAATAATTTGCCGGAAACGATGAGAATGGTCGTATAAAATCTTTTGAAAAAGGATTTGTTGTTTGAGCTTAATTACTTCTTCAGTTTCCTCATGTTCATAACCGAGTGTAACGAGAAAATTAGCAGGGATTAGGGACTGTTGTATAAAATTGGAAAATAAATTTGTGTGTTTGTATATCAAAACGATTGGGATAACTGATTCAGTATCTGCATATCCATATTAAACAGTTAGCTTGATATCGTTAGTGGCGTAATAGTTTCGTGCATGATGTCTTTTAAAATATATTGTCTATCAAATATGCGGTGAACTGAGGCGACGTGGTTAGCTATAGGCTCTTTGAAATAGAATGAGTAGACATAAAATTGAAAGAGTGTGTCATCACGGTAATAGAAATAAAATCACTATTATAACTGTAATTTATATAATCCTATATACCATGTAGACATTGAATGAACCTTCATCAAAACTCCTGGTACAAGTTACAATCACATTAAAAATTCATTACCGAATAAGACAATCGAAATTTTGATTCTGATAACAAATTATACGGTCTTGAGACCTTATCGTGAGGAACCTTTTGTGAACGATATTCATTTCAAATAATCATGATTGAAATAAAATATCGACGTGTCCTCAGGGATTAAGAACTAAATTAGAAATTATAATCGCATTCTCAGGACTTAATACATCGAATAAAGTATTTATGAATTTTAAGGTAAAATAATCGGGTATCAAAAAGTAATGACTTATTCTTCATCAATACATATTATAAAACAAAGTTCTCTGCCACGTCTGTCTGTCTGTCTGTTCGCGATAAACTCAAAAACTGCTGAACGGATTTTCATGCGGTTTTCACCAGTACATAAAGTGATGCGCGAGCAAGGTTTTTCTAATTATCAGGGCGAGATAACGTCCGCCGGGCCCGCTAGTACTATATAATTAATTGTATAGGCTAATGTTAAATACACGTATAAATATAGTATGTATAAAACAGTCTAGTATGGGTTTTGTTATTCTCATATCCGGATATCTATTAATCTCCACTTCGACCACGACCATTTTCAATAGACATCCGTTCGATAACGTAACCTAACAATACAGAGATCACACACAATTGGTGCTTTATCATACGGGATGGGCCCCAAGTGAGGACGCTCGAGGGCGTCCATTGTATCGGGACCGAGAGGGAAGCCCACTCGGCGTATGCAAGTGGCCTTACAAGGTGACCCTCTTACATCTTGTACTGACAGATGCTGTTATGAATAATTTAGACTCGAGAACTCTGAAGGAACCAACTATATTTTTAGGAATACTTCTAAATACCTATATAATTTAGTTATATATTATACAATAAGATTAGATAGGAAAGTTTCACGTCCAGTAATATTATATTTTTGAAGTGAATACTTCTTTAGGCGTCATGACATGCTACGTATGCATGAGCGGCCATATTGCGCTTGCTCGGCCTGTGTCGGACTTGTGACGCGTAGTGTAGGGACCTGGGGCAGGCGTATTACATGTAATATTGATATTTTGCAGCTCATCACACATTTGATTGATAAGCCGGCACGACAGCGGCGAAGCCGGCATGACAGGGGCGACCGGTGAGGGATAGTGTGTCTCTACCGACTACCGGCCATTGTTTTTAGATTATACTGTGCTCACCATCAGGCACAGTAAAGTCACATTGCCGTGCAACTTTAAAAAAAATAGTGTTTATAAAAAATGTATACTATATTCATTGCTCCGAGTGCCCCAGTACATGTACATACCACAGTAACGTTAATAATTCCAATAAACAAATTCTGAAATTTAAATATGTCAATATTTTCATCCTATAATTAATATGAACATTCAAAAGAGAATACATTTATTTAATTGTTTTGAGTTTCGACTTCTGTCGGCAGTCCTTCCTACGAATTTTTTATTTTATTTTATTTTATTTTTTATTAAAATGTAATGTTTGAGACTTTTGGAAATTAACTCATAGTTTTTAAAAATATTGTGATGAAAAAATAAATATATTTTATTTTTATTGGTTACAACCTAATTTCAAAATAGATTGTGTGTAAAGATATATTTTATGGAATCGTCTTCAATATTATTGTTGTCTTATTATCGAATATTATGATGAACTATAAGTTATAAGAAAATGTAATTTTACGAAATGTGTCAAGTGGTTTCGCTCGCATGTAATTTTTCCCGCTCCCGGGAACTTATTTGTTTCTCGCTTAGCATATTTTCTGACTTACACTTAGTATGCTAATTGCTTTACTACTGAGGATTGTAGTATGTTGTGATATAATATAATATTTCCCAGTAAATAAATAACCTATAAAATGTAAACAACAATCTTTTAAATATGACCAGTGGTTCCAGAGACGTGGTTCGAACAAATAAACAATACCTTATAAGTCTAATTATAATTATGGATAGGTCCGTGTGTTTTTTATGCAATTGGGGTTTGGAGGGTAGAGGTAAGGAGAACTATCTCATATGAGGGACACGTTGAAGGAGTACCTAACTCTAAGCATTAAATAATAATTTCAAGACCCTTCAAAATGGCGTTAGCATATGCAAAGGATAGTCCGAAATAATCTTGTAAATATAACCTAAATAACTGTTGTAAGGAAACGTGGATTGTGATAAAATTTATGTGAACTTCAAATATTACATTTAGTGTTTTTTTAGTGTTTACTTTTGTAAAACTAGTTGAATTAATTGGGCCTTAATATAAAGGGTCCCTGTTGCTACTGTAGCGCCACCCTAATTTAACGCATTTCGACGGACTCTTTTTCATACAAAGAGAGGGTTCTCTTCACCTCTATATTCCATAAATTGGGGGTAATAAACGTGCGGGTACCACCTCATGGTAAGTGATCACCGCTGCTCAGGACACCTGCAACACGAGGGGAATCACAGATGTGTTGCAGCGCTCGATAAGGGAGTAAGCTCGTTTGTTGAAGGTTGAAACGACATAAAGTATTGGTATTTTTTTTAATTGATTATCATCCCTTAGGACAACTGCGAGAGAAGTATACTACAATAATATACATGCCTTTACGTCGAGAAATATTGTATTAGTAGGCATATTCTACAAACTTTTGGTACAAGTTTAGGTAGATACAAGTTAGTACAAAATGAAGAGTAATTTTGTTAAAGTGTGAATTTATATGAAGGTAACGTAAATATATTATGTACACGTTTACCGTCTTACGCAAGCGCGTGTAATATTTCGCAGAACAATGGCCTTTTAAATATTCATCACTCTGTTATTAATTAATGGTTCATTTACATAATTACCGCTCTAAACATAAATTACCCCTACATAAGGCTTTTTTTGAGCTTTTCTTCACATTAACTTGATCACGTTACGCGATTAATTCAATCAACTTTATGTCAAGGATTTATATTTTCGTGTTATTTATTTATGAGCGCAGGGGTATGTACAACTTTGTTCAATTTAGGTAGTGGCATACATTTGTTACGCTCATAATAGATAAATAGGTGCTCGGAAAATGTTCTAAGTAATATTATTTTAACACTTTACGAATTGAATTTGTCGCCCAGTGGTTAAAATGATTTCATTTTTAAGTTTGAACACTATTGATTTTTTTTATTAATGAGAACACTATAATATAAATTACTATATATCTATATATTAATACGTGAAGCCTAATCTTTGTACCCCTTTTTAACGGAATTGGGCGAACGGATGAACGTGAAACTTGGCATAGTTAAAGTTTATATGGAGGAGAAGTGCAGAAAGCTATTTATTTTATATAAAATGCATTAGAAGTACATTAAATTAATTAAAATATGCATTACTCACACTACTGCTTCAATTTTACACAACATATACACACATGTAAATAAAAAAGACATTTTGACATCTGTCAATAAAGGACTTCAAAATAGGTTGCGAAGGAGGTTGCTATGCTCGACTGTATGTATTATTTTACTCCTACGTTCCAATTACCCTTTTTCATTCTACATTCAACAATTATATTATAACATACAACTAATTATAATAATAGTTATAGATAAATATTAATTTATCCCTTTAAAAAATCAATGAACTATGATCGAATGTCGACCACTGAACACCCACTAGTAGATATAAATAGGGAAAGACAATAAATACAATTCAGTATATTATTCTCGTCAATCGTAGTCGTTTGTCAATCTATTTTCATTATTTTTTTAGAAGTTGTTGATGAGCTTTAGTGTTTGTTATCAATAAAGGATTTGGAAACGGCTTAATTATGATGTCATTTGAAGATTACAAAATTGTTACACTTGAAGATAATGATTAGATTGGTTGTTATGAAATTTCCAACACACAAGTTTTAAGTATACACCTTCTTTGCTCTACACGTTCCTTGCCACTTGTAACACCAGTGGTGATTCACATTAAGCTTGTTCATCAGGCCACGTAGCATGGTACACATAATTTGTTTTGGGACAATTTTCAATTTTGATTATAGTGGAATTTCAACCAGTGGGCGAACATTAGTTAATATTAATTAATTCGCTACTATCAATTAATTTACTGTGCGATTGTTTGCTCATTGATTAGCATGTCTTTGTTTCTGACAGATTTAAATTATCGGCATTCTGTATTTTAATCCGAAGAGTTATAAACAATCTAAGTAAACTCTCTCTTAAACTGGATTTCACTGTGGGGATATTAAATCAATTACATATCATCCACTCTCCACTCACTCCACATTTTTGACAGTGTAATCGTATGCACATAAATTTTTAATTTTATGTACGTATAATATACATTTTTTCTGAAATCATCCGCGCTTAAGAAATGGTTCAAATTTTATCCCAATTTGAAGTGAAAATATCGCCAATTTTAATTATTTCCTATACATAATCTGTCAATGAGTTCGACAGCTACAAGAACAGAACATAGCTATTGTAAATTAAAAGTAATATGGCTTCATATCATTGAACAATTTCTTGAATCGGTACAAGTAGTTCAGGAGCTTACCTCCTTACAAAGAAACTTTACCATTTCTCTGTATTATTTAAATACATAAAAGGCAATGTACCGAGTCTCATCATCACACAGCTCGAAGCACTAAGGATATAAAAATTAAAATTTGAAGGTAACGTTTAAGAAAGGATTTGCTCCTAAAAGGGATAGTAAAATTTTTATGTGAAATAATATTTATCCCGTCACATTTATTTCAAGCTTTGTGCGAATATTATTTGACATACTTTCAGGGCATTACAAAATTCAATCCGACAACGAATGTGTATAACAGAAAGTAAGTAAAAGTATATATTTATTTATTACAGTAATTCTGACAACTATATAATACCATTGTGCTTATTGTAACTGCACGAAATTGGTTTAAAGTGTTATGTTAATAAATGACAGATGTACGTAACTTCTTCTGATAAAAATTTATAATATATGAGATTTTTTGACGTTATATTTCTTTTGGCGCGTTAGGGAAACATGTTCAGAGTAAATTTTTACGATGCGCGCGCACACCGTCACCAAAAACCGACACTCTGAAGTTAGCTATAGTCAACTTTTTTTTTTTATACCATTGGAGGCAAACGAACAGGTGGGTCATCTGATGTTAAGTGTTCACCACCGTCCATAGACACTTGCAACACCAGGGGAGTAGCAAGTGCGTTGCCAGCCTGTGTTGGAGGGGTAGGAAGGGACAGGGAAGGGGAAAGTGGAAGGGGCGGGGAGGTGGGTCTCCGGTGCTCTCACTGACCGAACGAAACGCAATAATGCAAGCACTGTTACTTCACGTCGGTTTTCTGTGAGAGGGTGGTACTACCCCGGACGAGCCGACCCATTCATACTGAAAGCAGTATTAGCTTCAGCGTGGCTCTACCACCTACAACCTACAATCTTTTCTATTGTTAGTGTAGTTTTTTCTACAAACGTAGAATAAGGCGAAAGATAATTTTTTTTTATCTTCTTACGCCAAAGAAGTATAACTTCTAACGCGTGTACATAAGTACACACACAATTTTTAATACTTGTTCCAATGAAGAAATCGTCAAGCCATAAAAATATACATATTAATAATTTCTTTAGTATTCACAATGAACAATTACTGTAGAGTTTCGAAGTTAGACACAAAGTGTTGTTATAGCGTATGGCTTATAAAACTCTTCCAATTATTTATCATTCCTTTTACATAAATTAACTTCACGTTGTCACGTTCTGCTCCTTGTTTTTGTAATGTTTGAAGATTAGATCAAGAGGGATATTCAATTATAATTCCTAATTACAGTCCAGTCAATCTTTTCGGCCGCTCTGTATATAGCAGCTGTAAGTTTGGGCTTGCGTATAATATAATAGAGAGTTTAATAAAAAACAAAGTAAAAATATTATTAGGAATCTAAAATTGGTATTTATTTATCCTTCAGTTGTCTCCGTGTTATACATAAATACGTATTCATACTTAAATATGTGTTCTGTGGAACTATCTGTATTCAGAGCGGTGAAAAAGTTTGAAGTTTGAAGCGAAATCTTTGTACCACTTTTTAAGCGAATTGCGCGAACGGATGAACGTGAAAATTGTTAAAGTTTATATGGAGTAGAAGTGCGTAAAGATATATTTTTTTAATATAAGTTGCATGAGAAATACATTAAATTAATTGTGGTAGAGCCACGTTGAAACTATTACTGGTTTCAGCATGATTGGGTCGGCTCGCCCGGGGTAGTACCACCCTCTCATAGAAAACCGACGTGAAGTAACAGTGCTTGCATTGTTGCGTTTCGTTCGGTCAGTGAGAGCGCCGGAGGCCCACCTCCCCTCCCCTCTCCTCCTCTCCCTCTCCCTCTTCCTCCCCTAATCCCGTCACCCCAAAGGGTGGCAACGTACTTGCGACTCCTCTGGTGTTGTTAGTGTTCATGGACGGTGGTGATCACTTAACAGCAGGTGACTCACCTGTTCGATTGCCACTTATGAAAAAAAAAAAAAAAAAAAAACATTACACACTACCGCCTGAACACTGACACACAGCATATAAATGTAAAACACGTTTCGCCATCCTTCATTTTACTCTTACGTTCCATGCCTTACATGCCCTTTGAGATTATAGTGGGTTAATTTTATAATAATATAATATTTAAATTCATAATACACAAGATCGTCGATCACAATACATAAGATCGGTTGAGTAGTTTTGGAGTTGATTGTGGATAAAAATCATGACTTTATATATTAAGATGGTATTATAGAAAATACTTTTAAATATGTAATAAAGTGAGTAGGCGATCTTATTGATTGTATTATTGGATTGTCGCGGCGCGGCGGGCGGCGTCTGTTGTGTCCACAGAACTAACCTCGCGGGAGTTGAGGGAAGACAATCAACTTAGCCTGTTTTCTAGGGTGGTTGGAGGTTAAGGGTGTTGTGTGTTCTCGGCATTTTATAGTAATTGATAACTTAATAAAGATTCCATCGATTTTAATGTTTTATGTTTTGTATGACGCGTACTTTTTTATGTTTAATCTCTTTTATGTGGTCGACTTAGTGGCAAATAAATATTTGGTGCCAGATTATTTTTAAGTATAGTACAAATTTTGTGTCTTGAAATAGTTTGTGATCCTTCTTATTAATCTTTTAAGGCTATCAGTTGAGAGCCATAGTAACGAGTATTTTTTTTTTAAATATATTATAGCAGGCAAGCGAACAGACGGGTCACCCGATGGTAAGTGATCACCGCCGTCCATAGACACTAGCAACACCAGGGGTGTCACAAGTGCGTTGCCGGCCTTTTATAGAAGTATACGCTCGTTTCTTAAAGGTTTGCATTTCATAATTGTTTGGAAATACCGCCGCTGGGAGTCGAATCCACAAGGTCGACGTACGACAGTACAGTATTGTACGCATGATATAGTTAAATGTAATGATTTCATGATGCAGTGTGCCAAGAACAGCTTCGAAAGAGTTGTTGTTGAGTTGTATGATGAGTATATATGTGATGAGTCATATCAGAAGTAGTTGCCAGAACATAGGTACTTGTCACAGAATCTTAGCAGAACACTGGTCAGGTGAAGCTAAGATCCCGTATGACTTGGTAATTCTACCTCACCAGCGAATATACTGATGAACCCAGAAAGAATGTGGAACAACGAGGCTGATATTCGTTTGAATAAAAGTTTGAAAATAAAAAAAAAATTTTAAAAAACCCTTTTGTGTTTTTTATATTGTCTTGTACTTTTCAAAATCTAATTCAAATACTTTTCGTGCTTTCTTTTCCTATGCAAGCTTACTCAGTCATGCGCTACTCGGATCAGTAATGTTTATTGTGGTACGCATACGGTTCATTTCCAAGAAATACGGCCTTATTGTAGTATAGACTGTTTTTAGCAGAAACCGACTATACCTCTTTCGGTTGTGGTATTATATAATATTATACTCCATAATACAGACACATTTCGGCATGAGTGGTTATTACTTGCACAAGAGGTGTTCGGATGTCCGGAACGTGTAGGCATGATAAATACTTATAAGTAACTGTATCTTATTTAGTAACAAACGCTATCGGGGCTCGGATTTCTAGAACGAGTTGACTATGTCCTTAAATATTGTTCGGATATTGTTCTATTATCTTGTAGACACGGTGACGTGTTGAAGGAAATTGTCGTAATGTAATTATAGCACAGAGGTAGAGCTCTTTCTTAGCCCGTCAGGCTAACAACCACTGTTACCTTGAATATCTATCGCCAAGCATCTATAGGTTTGTTCCGGTAGGTAGACTTGATAGCCATTTCTCCCATAGATTATATTATAGTTTGAGAGCGTGATTGAGGTCAAATTATCAGAGAAAAAGTAATTACTAATATCATCATACACTTTCCTGCTAAAGTTTTGTAACAATTATATGTTAATAAACTAAGATATACGGAATTAAATATCCATGTAAGGGGTGTCGAATAACATCGAAGACTTGAGACATCCAAGCCAACCTCACCTGCACGTGGTGCACCCTGCTGAATAATGAACGAGGCGATGGCGAAAGCGGGGTGGTAGGGTTTTACAGCCTGACTGGGTCGCAGCCACCATGTAAATGGCAAAAAATCCCCTCATAGTGATTCACTTCTGCGTGTTGCGTTTCGGGATTAACCTGTCCATATCCAGCCTTTTGCAGGCCGGCATGACAGCGGCGACCAGCAATTGTTCTTGGATTGTACTGTGCTTACGATCAGGCACATTTCAGTAATTTCGCCGTGGTACATTAAAAAAAAACAAGCATTGATATTATAGTACTAACATTAATTATAATAAATGAATAATTCTATAGCCAGTGCTGCGTTCGCTCGTTACATTTCACAATACATAAAAGACAGTGCAAGCCTGCGAATGGCGCATAAACAAGATATTGTAAGGGCGCGGCGCGCGGCGCTGGTGTCGTGCTCGTTGACAATTAGGTCACGTGGCTTGCGAACTGGCTAGCTCCCGGTGCATATTGTTGGTGACGTCGCTGTCCGCTTACATTCTTAATGCTTTTTAGCGTGGAATTTATTGTCGACTTGGAACAGTAAAATGAAACTTTTCAATCTTGCTTATTAAATACACATTTATTTATAAATAGGAAAACAGTTCTTTTTTATACTTTGTTTGTTATCCGATTATCTTGTTTTGTTTTGTTTAGTAACTATTGTCTAGCTTTAGTAAAGTAAAGAAATTGTGAAAACAGTTTTTTTTCCATTCCATCAACGAATGGAAGCCTTTATCAGTAAATCTACTTTCTCTTTCCCAAAAAAAGTATCAATAGTATCGGATCTTGACAATTAATGAATTATACTCGAATTTTGACCACTGAGGACTACTTAGATGTCCTGTGAAAAAAACTAATCACTCAAATAAATTTGACGTTGTTCTATTCCTGTAGAAGTATATACTATTCTTATTTTATTTTGCTACTAGTTTTTCCCAGTGGCTTCGCTCGTAATGTAGATCTTTCGTGAACAGTATTTTTTTCTGGATGGAAAGAAAGAAAGAAAGTAATATATTTATTGCCATAGTATAAGTGTACAAAAAAGCCTTAACCATAAAAAAGTAAAACTATGACAAAGAGACCTGGCGTCAGCGTATTGCCGCCTTTGAAAACGGCGCTGGTTTTCGGCTAGGCCTCAAAATTTCCCGGCTGAAATACAAGTACACATTACTTATTTCGCGCCCAAGTCGTAAACATAAACTTTAAATATCTATTTAAGGGTGGTAGAGCCACGCTGAAACTATTATTGGTTTCAGCACGAATGGGTCGGCTCGCCCGGGGTAGTACCACCCTCTCATTAGAAAACTGACGTGAAGTAACAGTGCTTGCATTGTTGCGTTTCGTTCGGTCAGTGAGAGCGCCGGAGACCCATCTCCCCTCCCCTCTCCCTTTCCCTCCCCTAACCCTTCCCTCCGAAAGATGGCAACGCACTTGCGACTCCTCTGGGGTTGTTAGTGTGTATGGATGGTGGTGATCACTTAACAGCAGGTGACCCACCTATTCGTTTGCCACCTATAACATAAAAAAAAAAAAAATCTATTGCTTAACATATAAATAAATTAAGAGACCCAAACAAAAATAATTTTAATAAGTGAGAAAAGATAAAAAAAAGGTTGCAATATTGTTAACGATATTGTGAATTATGCGTTAAATCTTTTAATGAAATTATAATTATAAATGTCCTAATCATTGTTACTCAAGAATTTCTTGTTTAATTATTTTTTTTATATAAATTTGCTTTTCGCCTGTAACGGAGGAGGTATATAATTCCAAATTTTTGACGCCGCATATTTGAAACTACCTTCATAGCTTACTGATTTATGTTTAGGAAGGGATACAGTGTTTCTTATTTTCTCTATGTCCTTATATACTCTATGTCCTTTCTTTAATTCCTGACAACGTGGATGTACAATTTCATAATGATCGGTTGATTAATATTGACAACGTAAGAAGGAAAAACCAGGTACAAAAAAAAATTCAACCCTCCAAGGGATTAAATTCAGAAATTATTATATAACACGACAAAATCAAATAGTATATTGATCCTGCGGAAGTAAAAGATATAATCGTATTCATTGGGGACAAAAGAGCTTTCGCCTCGTGGTAATTTCCGTTCCTTTTATTTCGCGATATAGACTTGGTGTTTTTTTATTCATTGGAAATGATAAAAAATGGACGCGGTTCTCTAAAACTCGTTGTCTTGTTTTCCCTTTCTTTATCTGTTATCAGTCTGTCTTTGTCTATCTCTACTGACGCTCGAATACTGTCACGATTCAATTATAGCAATATTTTATGTATTAAATTTAACGTTAAACATCTTTGAATCGAACTTATTATTTTTGTTGTGTATTTTAGATCGATAAGCGACACTGTTTTAACAATCACCTTGAAAGTTGACACATTTTGAGAGAATGAATGGAGAAGATTTATATGATATACATTTTATTAAAACGTGCCGCTAAAGATATCGACTCCTATACTGTTCAAATGTTTGTCATGAAAATTGGTTTTTGTTACACAAAATGTTTTCGTCTTAACAATTTTGCTTCAATTGTAACAATTAATAATAGCAATCTATATAAATAAAAATCAATTGCCGAATGTATGTATGTAAGCGCATTAGTTTAGAACTGCTGCACCTGCTTGGCTAAAATATTGTGTGAGAAAATAAGCACAATTTATTTTTAGAAGGTGGTAGAGCCACGCTAACGTTATTACTGGTTTCAGCATGAATTGGTCGGCTCGGCCGGGGTAGTACCACCCGACCCACAGAGAACAAACGTGAAGTAACAGTGCGCGCTTTTTTGCGTTTCGTTCGGTCAGTGAGAGCGCCGGAAGCCCACCTCCCCTTCCCTCTCTTCTCGCCTCCTCTCCTCACTCTCACTTCCCCCTTTCCCCCAAACACAGGTTGGCAACGCACTTGCGACTCCCCTGGTGTTGCTAGTGTCTATGAATGGCGGTGATCACTTTACATCAGGTGACCCGCCTGTTCGTTTGCCTCTTATATTATAAAAAAAAAGAAACTATTCATTTCCCTTAGATGTCTAGTAGTGAAAGTGTTCAAGTAAAATTAAATTCGTTAAAATTTTATCGTTTATTATATTCTATTTTTTAGATGATATATATGCACAACACTGGCTAATATATAATAAGGCCCAGGAAACTCAATAAAAAATTACGCGGATATCGCCGGCTGGAACCAACGAATATCGGAACGGCGCGGCGTGGCGGTATCAAAGAAAGCATTATTAATTATGCATGTAAAACTATTTTGACAACCCTAGTGTGAGTTAACAACTTACTTTATTTAATTACTGCTGCCAAAGTTTATAAAGGCACTCGAGTTCGCAGTGAGCGTAGAATGATGTCCGTCGTAGTAGCAGTCCGTAGCAGCACGTAGCTGGAGCGTAGCGCAATGTGCTACGTCAGCTGCACGTCCCGCCACGTGCTTCGGCATAATAAGCCGTCTAAATAATTCTCATTTTTTAATGCACCGAGTTGTCCTCACCTACTTTTGTTACCTCCTTTTTTACAGTTGCCACTACATTTTAAATATCGCTGGTTTTATACAGTAAGGTACCCTAAAATTGTAATAAATTTAGATTGTTTTCTTTTGTATTTATTTAGGTTAATATTAACACACCGCACCTTTAATCACAGACAGAAGTAACTCAAGATTTACTTTATTAGAGTTTACACCAGAAAGGATACTTACTAACGTTGCGATAAGAATACGCCTAACTCAATAGTCACTTCAGTACGATCTAAACTACGAAAATAGGTGATTGTTGTTAATTTCTCTTTTTGATTTAAACGTATGAAGAACTTAGTTTCCTAAGATGTTTAATAAAGTGAAGTAAATTAAAATAAGTCCATGTTTTAAGAAGAAGTAATTATCTTATTTATTTAATTTTATTTTTTCCCATTTTCCCGTAAAAGAAGTCGCGGTCACGATCTGGTATTGAGTAAATCATATAATAACGCTCTTATAAGAAATGACCTATGTCCTTGTCAACCATATGAAATTGTATAAATATCTCATATTAATAAAATGTTCCGTGGTAACAAGTAGCCGAGATGAAAACTTTTCGCATTCGTTTAGCGCTTTACCGCTGAATATCAGGAGTTTTGCATTCGTAACTGGTATATGTTATATTTAAGTTCACTCGGCGTACGTTACGTGTGTAGGTAGTTGGAGGGGTGACGTGCAGCGAATTCCGCCTCGCCGTGAACCGCCGATACAGCGAAACTTTGCCGATAATATTTAGCGCTGCCTCGTACCGTGGCACCTAACAATGTACCACGGAACTATTAGACTAGTGGTCGACTCAGCTAAATTAATATCACGGCGTAGTTCTACTTGGAAAAGTTTTACAATTAATGTATGTATTCTTTAACACACAAATTTACATATTAAATGAGAAATGTGAGGATAGTTGGTAAATTGAAGTGTATTACATCTCCGTTAATCGTTTATCTATTATAGATTGTATAATGACGTATCTCGAATAAATAACAACATCGACATATTTTGTGATGCATTTGGATCATTCAAGCGGCACTTGATTAAAAACATAACTTAATTGTGTACTTATAAAAAAAAAACTGTTAATCTGTCTATATAGTTACTAATTAGAATGAGTTTATTTTGTCATCTATTAATGTCATGCATGCCTGTGATTGTAATTATTACACTGTAATTTTATTTTGTAATTTACCACATGTAATTTTATCTCTGTGTAATATTTATGTTGGTGTGCTAAATACATAAAATAAATAAAAATAAAATAAAACTAGTCACCGAAGTTCGATTATAATAATGAGTATTTTTTTTATATTATTGTTCGTACTCTTTTTTATTAACGGTTAAAATTCTTCAGTATTATTATTATTATTTTTTTATAGTAGCACGGCAAAGTGACTGCACTGTGCCTGATGGTAAGCATAGTACAATCCAAAAACAATGGCGACCACCGAGTGACATACTGTCCATCGCCGGTCGCCACTGTCATGCCGGCCTGGAAAAAGCTGGATATGCACAGGCTGATCCCGAAACGCGACCCGCAAAAGCGAATCACTATGACGGGCTTTTTCGCCATATACATGGTGGTTGCGACCCAGTCAGGCTGTAAAACCCTACCACCCCGCAAATACTGTAGATTTTAGACACTAATAACTTAAAGTATGACGAATAGTCTTTATGCATAAATAAACTGACTTTTCGATGGTATGGTTTTTATCAATTTTGTTGTTTTCGCACGAATGTATTCAGAATCGGCAATATAATGGGAGAGAGAGGTGGTCGTAATTACATACAAGTTCTTTCCCTTGACGCGTTGCATGAAGATTATATAATAGGGTCACAAAGGTTTATCACTCATGATTTAGATGCAAGTCAGAGAGCCGTGACAATTTCAAAGTCTGGTAAATGCCTTGAGATTAGTGATCACATGCTTCAAAAAATCGTCAAATGATTCGATTTCGGACTCCTTCTCCATAGAGCGTAAAAAATCGAAGGGATATATTCGAAGAGTTTTAGAAAGCATTATATGTCGTAGTGTAAGAAAAATCGTTTTTATTTTATTGGCAACACTAAAGGTCATCAATACCTAATAAACAAAATAAGAAAATCGGTTGACAAACAGAGGCGATAATGGTATTTAAATGTTTTATATTCGCCTATTTGTATTAAAGATTTTTAATTGTCAAACTAATCAAGCTTGACAATTATTATCACTGGGACATCTGAAGCGAGACCACCTTACTCCAGGTGACATACTCATAGTGATATGTTTCAACATGTCCCTTGGAATGATCAGCCTATATTAATACTCGTATATACTGGTTAGATAGATCGCTTGTGTCATGGCTATGTAGTGCTTAATCCGTCATAGTGACTCTCTTATCGTTCATCGCGTTTCGGAATCAGGCATCGGAACGACTTGTACGCGGGTATGATAACGATGACTTTTTTTTTTAACGTGGGGAAATCCCTTATGGATACGCCACCCTCCCGGGGGAGAGGGTGGGTTATGTCCGAGTCGCACGGACTAAAACCCCACGGTGTACGTCTGCCGCTATAGTTGGGGCAGCACGAGATCTCTATAGACTTCATCGTGCCGCCCCAGCGGTTGGCCCAGTAGCAAAAGCGCCGCCGCCGGGCTCCGTCTTGTTAGGAGACAGCCGGGTAAACACCGGCCGTCTCCTCGTTCCGCCGGACCGGTGCAATGGGAAGATGGGTCCCCCGACCCATCCTCCCCGGTCCAGCTATGGTGGGAGGAGGCGATCAAACTGCCGCCTCCTCCTGCCTGTCCTCCGTTGGCGGAGAGGGTCACTTTGAGGATCTTGCTCACGAACCCTCTCCGCCGCCTCCTTCTGCGAGACGACTTCCTCGCAGAAAGCGGCCATTGCGTTCCACACTTCCTCACTGCCGAGCATGGCCGCAACCACGCTCGACAGTGACAGATCTTGCCCTACCGCCGCAGCCAGAGTGCGACGTTGCTCCTCCCACGCAGCACACTCAGACAGAGATAACGATGACTGCTGAATGATTGTAGATCTGTCGATGGGCGCCGTCGATTGTCGATTGCATTGGGCTCTTATCATCAGATATAGTAACTTCATTCAGTCGTGTTACCATTAATAAAATATTGAAATTGTTAATCAGTACAATGTTATTATAAGATAGATTCCTCTGCCACATCTGTCTGTTCGCGATAAACTCAAAAATGGTATATAATTGGTCAAGGATTTCTTTATCAAGGCGGGATAACCTCCGCCGGGCCCGCTAGTATATACTATAAGTAACCTTTAGTACTTTTAGAAAATGTTATAATTTTAAAATAATTTCATATTTCTAGCTATACTAACTTAAACAACGTTAATTAATAAGAATGTCTGATGTGGAGTAAGCTCCTTTATTGCGAAGTACGCTCGTAATATTAAGTATGTAGTTTGTTAATGCGTATTTTCTATCAGAATACGAGATTAAAATTAATAAGTATTTCTATTTACTCTTAAGACGATGTATTAATATTATGTAATCCCTTATTATATTACATTCAGTTACATTGAAGCCCGTGAAGTAGTTAGGTTTACATATAGGCTTAAAGATAAACCTCTTTCTTGTTAGGGGTCTTAATTATTTCAATGTGTGACCTCCTTTAATCTACACCATTTCTGGTCCGTACGGCGTCATTTGTATCATTTCTTTTTTTTTTATACCATAGGAGGCAAACGAACAGGTGGGTCACCTGATGTTAAGTGATCACCACCGTCCATAAACATTTGCAACACCAGGGGAGTCGCAAATGCGTTGCCAGCCTAGGTTGGGAGGGGTAGCAAAGGATGTGGGAAGGAGAAGGGAGGTGGGCCTCCGGCGCTTTCATTGACCGAACGAAACGGAACAATGCAAGCACTGTTACTTCACGTCGGTGTTCTGTGAGAGGGTGGTACTACCCCGGGCGAGCCGACCCATTCATGCTGAAACCAGTAACCAGTAAACCAGTAATAACTTCAGCGTGGCTCTGCCACCGTCAAAATTTCTATCTTCTATCGTCAATCTCATACTAAGTAAGGTCATTTAATGGACAATGGGGAGAGTTATGCTCGGAATTGACGAAACTTCCAGAGAACTTAGGTCACCGATACAGTTCTCAGAATTGCTACGTTCGCTAGGCTCATTGAATAATGGTTGGCGAGACCAAAAATTTCTTCAGTGCCAACCACGCACCGAAGGCCGATACATGGCTAGACCAGCTAGAAGGTAGACCAACAATCTCGTCTATATTACCAGCATCTCAAGACTGATAGTTGAGGTAATTTTTGGAGTACGTGTATGTCCAGCAGTGAGCATCTTTCGGCGTATTGAATAAATGGATTAAATAACTGAAGCGATGACGGCTTACTTGGTAGTGTGTTCGGATACAGCGTTGATGGACGTAAGTTCGAATCCTTGCAACTGAATCGGAGATTTTGGTGAAAGAAAATATCATTATTAAACCATAGCACGGTGGTAGGATTTTTTCTAAGTCCACTTGGCTAACTACCACCCTTAAGTTCAAAATCAGTCACCAAACATCTGTTGGTGTCTTACGGCAGCTGTATTTGAGAGCCAGTCTCTTCCAAATTTGAAGTGTTTACCATCTTAGATCACTTTGTCATTTCAGAGTATGTGTTCTGATCAAACGCTAAAACGTATAAGGTGTAAACAAAATCTTTAATACAATAGAAATTAAGTTGCTCTAAATTGAACTTGCTGCAATAATTCGCACTGATAAGATGAGGTCTCCAATGACTAAAGTGGTATTGTAATCTCTGAAGCGAATGTTATCTTGATCAGGATGGTTGCAAACTTAATCTGTTCTTAGTGTAGAATGCCTCATCGGATTATACACTGAGAATCTGCTACGAACAGTCTCTAGTAACATCTAAGCCTATTATGATTAAGATGCATCCGTGAAACTGAAAACTGAATATTCGTATATAGGTCATGCCGTGGTATCCCAATTATGGTCATGATTAACTATTTGTAAAATGAGATATGGAAATGGATTGCTGGACTAACCATCTCAGTTTGTTAGTCTCGTTGTTTTGCGATTTTTAATCTTTCCTGTAGTATTCATCGAAATAGACTATAAACTATCCAGTAATATCCAAATAATATGACACGTTAGAACAATACATGTGATTTTCTTTAGGTACATAAAAAATGTAAACTTAGGTGAAATAAGTCTAAGTAAATAAATGTTGCTGTGATGAAGGATGAGATAACAGAAGAATAACCGATTTAAAATATGACATTCATCACATGTTAAAGAGCCTAGCTTTCGTGTTATATGAATTATGGAAAACTGATGGTGTTTTATCTCTTTCGCATCTACTATACAGCGTTATTGTTATCTTTCTAATAAGTCAATAAACACCGATTTATCTAACGCACTACATAACCTCTTGAATAATATTAAAATAACATTAAATGTTTATAGTTTGTGATAATTTACTACAGGCTTATTATTAAACGAGACTTTGTCGTAACTATTGTAGCATCCATTTGTTGAATATAAAGTTATTGTGAACGTAGAATATTATTACAATTATAATAGTAATATATCGTAAATAGTGTACGCAGCGATTGAACAAATGCTGTTTAAATATTATGTTACAATATTGGCGTGCAATGCATTCTAATTAATCCCTTTAACGGTAATAGCGGCCGATGTTTGCCACGTCACCATTTGTTTGCTCTTAGCCTGTTTGATTTGGCCCGTGCACTCGAAGGCTCTGTAAATCGAGTCCGGGCTATTTCGACCCCCAGTTTAAACGTGACCTTCCTCTACGTCCCGGGGCTTCCCCATAGTCGAACGGGGTGCGGAAGCTCTATACAGATTGGTCGTTATAATGGCACTTGTGTTTCGTAAACGATGTTTTATTCATGCCGCGATGCTCGACTACTGCGAATAACCGGCTAATTATTGAGGTGTTCGGTTGAGATTTAGGCGTCTCGAGAATTCTATCGACACCGCGTGTAATGAAAGCGCCACTTCATTTGTCAGGTTAATAAGTCCTCCGGCGTCATTGTTTTCAATTCGTTCGAGCGATGTGCCCGTATTGATTATAATAATGTTCGTGACTTATCTGTTTACCGATATCGGTGTCTCTATTAGCAGTGATATAAATTGCAGGGCGCTCCGTGTAACACTGCCGAGTAAATTTTTGTAGGCGCGAGAAAATTCGTTTAGATGGAAACGCTCTCGATCTTAGCAAAGTCTGAAGATAAACGCCAAGTTTATGATTCGATGTAGCACTTCCATCGCGCCGAAACTCCGTTTTCGTATTTTCCTCGTTGGATAAAAGTTATAAGTAATGCGACAGCGACATTAACTCGGGATGAGTCCTAAGTAAATGTAGGGCCGTGACTCCGCTAAAGCAGTTTGAGTGTTCTTACTCGTGGATATTGTTTGTTATATTTAAAGAATTAGCCACTTTTCTGTTTATGATTAAGTTATTATTATATATTACGGAGTTAGAAAGATTTATTTTGTTTATTCACGTTAGGATATGTTGTGAATTGTATATCGAGGGTATAAATAAAAGACTCAGTCTTACACGAACACGTAACAACAGGATATATAATTAAATACAAAAAATATCATTTCTGAAAACAGAGGAGAGAATTGTACATGTATGTATTTAGGAGAATAATAGTTCTAGCCGCGATTCCTTACGCGTTTATTATTATTTGTTGCGGTTACTATCCTACCTAACATCATAAATGCGAAAGTGAATGAAACAAATATTTCATACACATTGTTAGCGATTCAGAAAAGAGTATATACAGTTTTTCATCAAGAAAAAGATACTATTTCCCAGGGATAGAGGAAATCTTCATTAACGCGAGCGAAGCCGAAGTCAGTTAAATTATGGAAAAATGTGCGTACAATACATTAACATACCAATTTTTATGGTTAACAGTTCAACGATACAGAAGTTGATATGCGGCATTGCCATCTAGTGACGAATTATAGTGAAATTGATAGTATAAAGTAATAAAAAAATGATTGGTCACGCGGCCTTTTGCTTCAGTAAGTTCATATATACCATCATACATCTGTATCTATATGGATGTATCGATGATGGCTCAATTGCAGCTCTCTCGGATGCTATATCGAATACTACCATTAGTATAATGCCACTGTGAGCCTGAAAAGCGTCACCATTAACTTCCTTCGACCGCAGTTTAATCTGATGTTAAATGACGTCATGGCTGGAGATGGTAAGGGTGACTATCTTTTAAGAGCATTTCCCGGCACATACCGATGTTCTTGCTATCGAACTTGCAATTTCAGAATTGTAGTCACCCAGGCCGCTGAAACTGCCCCGCCACTATACTATGCTTCATGCGTTGTTTAGATTTTTTTTTAATCTATACTAATATTATAAACAGGTAAAGTTTGTGAGTTTCTGACGTTGTAGGAGGTAAACTCAAGAGTTACTGAACCGATTTGAAAAACTCTTTCAGTGCTATATAGCTCATTTATCGAGGAAGGTTATAGGCTATATATATCATCACGCTAAGACCGGTAGGAGCGGAGCACCAATGAAGAATGTTTCGAATTCGGGGTATATTTTTCTCTCGGGAGCTTCCGCTGCGTGTTAAGCGTTAGCAAAGTAACTATTCCATTCCATTTGAACGTTTGACCCCAATCTCATCTGATTTGAAACGACTATGAGGTCTAAGATCTTAACACGCCAAACCTAGAGCGGGACTGGCTCTTAAGTGTAGCTGCGGGACCACACCAACAAGTACTTGGGGATAGATTTTCATCTTGAGAGTGGTAGTTAGCCAGGCGGACTTAGACAAAGCTCTACCTACCACCATGTTATAGTTTCGTTCACGTTGTTTTCCTTCAACATCCGACTCAGTTGCAACGATTCGAACCTGCGTACATCGACGGGATATCTGAATACGCTGTTATGTTTTAGTGTGTTCAGCCAACATCTACAGAATGGCATTTTTTTTTATGTCATAGCAGGCATACGAACAGTTGGGTCACCTGATGTTAAGTGATCACTACCGTCCATAGACACTAACAACACCAGGGCAGTCGAAAGTGCGTTGTCAGCCTGTGTTTGGGGGAGAGGAGAGGGGATGGAAGGGAGGTGAGCCTCCGGCGCTCTCACTGACCGAACGCGAAACGCAACAATGCAAGCACTGTTACTTCACGTCGGTTTTCTGTGAGAGGGTGGTACTACCCCGGACGAGCCGACCTATTCATGCTAAAACCAGTAGTAGCTTCAGCGTGGCTTTTCCACGTATGTTTTAAACATGTAAATTTCTATGTCTAATGGAAATATTCAAATGAATGGTAATTATACACGAGAATGTATACATATAATAAGAATTTTAATCTAAGGTGTCTGTACTTTTTCGATTTTCGTGAAAAAAATTGTTGTAGCTGGCTTTTTTTTTACGTGGAGAACCCTTTTGCACTGACATTGCCAGGTCCCCGGGGGAGCACCAGAGCTGAGTCGACCTCCAATCGACTAAAAAACTCCACGGTAACCTACGCCGCACTATGGGGGTGTCTCGGGGTTGCGTCAGCAAGCTCCGGTACACCCCCGGCGGCAGGCGTTTCCCACGCCACACCCGACTGAGGCAGTCCGGTCACAAGTCCGCCTGCCAGCCCGCCGGACCCGTGCAATGGGAGGTCAGGGCCCCCGCCCCTTCCCCCCTGGGTTCGACTGGTAGCGGAAAGACTAAACCGCTCCACCGCCACCCCACCTTTGATTTTTTACCGAGGTTTACTCCTCATCCGCCTCAGCCTTGCAGGTGATCATTTCGATCACTTTTAGAAATGTTTGTCTGTCTGTTTGTATGAACACACATCACTGCTAAAATTCTGCGTTCATGATAAAACCTATCATATAAATCATATCTTCGAGTAACATTAGTAGTAGTCTTTGTTTCATTAAAATCTGTTCACTCTATCAAAAGTTATTCTACTTTTAATGAGACGCGACTTAAGTATGAGAGGAAAGTAGATAAGTAAATGAACTTAAGATAACTTTATTATTCGTTGTTTTTTTACATAAGATTTCACGCGGACGAAGTCACGGGCGCAGCTAACAACAGTTAACAATAAATTTATACAGTTTTAAACTCGGTGTCAAGTTAATTCCATCTCTGAAATGCACTGGGTATATACAGATGTAAAAGTAGCGTACCGTATTCTGAAATAAAATATTTGGTCGCGTTATTAAGTCGTAAATATTAGGGCTCCCCCGCGTCCCACAGCGGTCTGATCTCGACTGCTAATAGAATTATCCCGCCCGTAGCTTCGAATTAATTTGAACATCCCAAAGACCTTTTAAATATTATCCCGAAGGGTGAATGCGTGACGAAAAATATTACCCCTTCGGAATAATACATCGCGAGAGAAAAGTATGAAAATGTACTTTTTGTTCGTAAAATATTTTCGTATCGTCCCTTGGGCATTTTAAATAGTTTTCTCTACGTTTGTTTGAACAATTTTTATTATTTGTTTCGGTTCATAAATTCTTCTGTTCAATATTTTTTTTATGTTATTAAAACATTATTTGAATTGAAAAAAATATGATCGCCGTCACAAACAAATTCGTATAGTTTATTTTAATACGCCCAAGGGTATAATTACTTGTTTCATCTCTATTTATTTATTTATTGTATCTACGCTCAACCGTAATAATTGAGAGTCGACGAAACATAAATACAGTCTTATTACTTTGTCTTTTATTTCGTTATGATAAATAATGTATTGTTCCACTATAATAAAAATAATATACCATTTGTTATGTTAATTTGATTATGGATGTTGGTGTATCTGAGGTCAATAAACTCCAACACTGTTTAACCGATCACCAATTAAATTGGCTCCAAATGCTTTATCTTATTATTAATCGACATTGGGTAGTGCTTGGCTGTATTTTAACACGTTCATTGACAACAACGAGATATCTGGTTCTTTCTATAGATGTCATATTTGTACAGCAACCATCAAACTCGTAATATATCAGTGTAAATATAGATCGACTTTAGGAATTCAGGGTTCAGGAAAGAGAAAAAAATCAATAAAATCAGGTTTGACTTACATGAAATTCTATGCTGAACTCTAAAATATACTATACTAAGTTTCAGATATAATTACGAGATAATTCGTACGACGTTTTTCTTCTAAAAACAGTTTTTTTTTTAACTTCTCGATTATTACTATTTTCTATAATTGCCATTTTTAGAAACATACTATTTTATTAAAACAAAACCGACCCTACTTAGGTAGAATAAGGGTAAGAAAAAGAAGACTATTATTAAAACAAAATGGCTTCCCAAGTCAATTTCGTGAAAAGTCCCGTTGTTGACGTGTTAATATAATAAAGTTTTATATTTTAATACAATGCGGAGGAAGTCACGAGTGATTTCTAGTAAATTATAATAACTGTGAGAAGGTGAACTTACAGCAATGGTGACGTTTAAGGTTGTCAAAGTAATATGTGAATATAAAACCAACCCCTCACTACACGTAGACACGAAATGGTTAACCACGATGTAAACGCAATTAACAAAAATGTTGCGAACGACAAAAAGAAACGAAATAAAACAACACGTAAACGCCGAACGAATACTTTTGTAACTTCACGTTGTTTAACTTTCTACATAATTATGTGCCTTTTCCATGTTCGTTTACGATTTTTGTCATGCAATTTTTATATTTAGAAAGTTTATGAAAACGTCTTCCGAATGCGAATAAAATGAAAGGAAATTTCCTTGCGATATGACACTATCTGTGAATTCATATTCCAGTTTCAAAATGCTTCGCTAATGTCTAAACATAAATCTATATCAGACGTTAGTAGAATTATTTAAGACAGAGGAGGAACGAGCAGCCTAAGGTACGTACTTGGGATGCCTACTTAAGTCATCGCCTGGTCGGTCGGTTGGAATAGCTAGCATGACAATCTGGAGGTAGATCTGGCAAGAAACTACGTAAAATCCGTACAAGTGGCTTGGTCTCAATTCGGAGGCTAAGACCCTTTTGGGTCACTATGTCACAGTAACTAGTTATTTCAACATAAGTCTTTATCTTACTTACTAGAAACCTTTATAGTTTTGGATAAATGAATAAAGTTTAGGGATCATTCTAAATATTGTGTTACAATTTAGAAGAAAAGTAGCAAATAGGCGTGTATCTTGATTTTGAGTAGTCATTGAATCAGCTATTTTAAAGACTGTGATATTAAGATAAGTCGTTATTACTCTTGTTGCTAATGACTAGATGTCTAGTGTGCCAGTGCCTGTTATCAAACTATACTCTTCGGACCAGAACACATCAGTAGGAATACTGTTGCTTTGTGGCAGATGCAGACTTGCCATGGTAGGTAGTACTTCTACGGCACCTACCTTAGAATAGATACCACTTTTCCATGTATCTTGAACGTTATAGGTAGTGTCTTTTAAAGACAATTTCTGAACGTATTTTAAGAGTAATACGAAAATTCCATAGCCACATAAATCTTTACAATTTCGAATACTATTATGTGGAATAAATTATTTATGTGAAGTAATCTCCAAAGAGTGTAACAAAAAAAAAATTCACACTTTCGCTCTCGGCAGTAAACCGTACATTTTCATCAGACCAACTGATAACCGTAAAACTGAGACTGTAAAAGTTTATTATTTATAGGAAAATAAAGTGTAAAGATGATATCACAAAAGTTTATAGGGACGTCGCGTTAAGCAGGATATTAGAATTCTCGGTGGCTCTGGCGCTGACACTACACGTCGGGGTTGCGGTGACGTGAGCCCGGGGAATGTCGACGCTAAAACCCTGCACTGCGGTGCTTGCCGCTTTTCAAATAGACTTTGGGATGTTTCAGTATACGTGGCTTCTTTATCCGTGATTCTTAGGTTTTAGCTTAAAGAAAATAAATGTATTCGTCCCAAGTGATTAAGTAATTCGGAGTGCTTTAACTTCAGGCTAAACAATTGCTCATTATTTGACTCAACGGGTTAATATCTATGATGTACGTTTATTGTACCCTATCTGTGTTACAGTCGATAGATGAAGGTAACCTTTTAAAAGTATTCTGTCTTCAGAAAAGCGTTAGTATTTTTCCAAATAATTTTTTCAAATATTTTGTTTGATATATTCACGGTCAGGCCTTTTATACTTTACCCGCGTGGCTTATCTGGATTATCCCGGGATTTCACACGGACTCTTTTTTAACTTGTACCAGTTTGTGCGTTCGATTACTGCGTTCTATCTAGTGCTTGATTTAATTATTCCGATGATTTTGGTTATACGGATGAATTGTTTTATATTATAAGTTATTTATTATATGGGACTTCTAAATAACAAATTTCAGCAATAAGCATTATCTTTACCTTCCAAGTACAAGCCTGATAATTTGATGTATGCTTATAAAAAGTTACATGAGCTAGATTGTTTTTTATGCCAGACATAAACAAAATTAGCTACTCTATGTAGACTTAATACAACCAATAAAAGTAACTATGTAGTATTGTTAGATATACAATAAGATTCCAAAACAAGTTACCGATTTTCCGGATAATAAGTTCAAGCGTCATGTTAATCAGGCTGAACTTTCAAAAGGTGGATAGGATGGATAGTCGTTACCTAAACGATAATACTATTTGGAAATATCCTCCTTTACAATCGCAAAACTAACAATAAATAACTGTAAAGGACTTATAATGTTTTATTTTTTTTTAAAGCCTGATCGAGTTACTATTTGGTTTTTTTGCGGTAATTGGGATGAATGGAGAAACTACTTACTTAATGCACTACAAAATTTAAAAAAATACGCGGTTATTGCAATAATCAGGTAAAAAAAAAGTACTCACGAGCTTCTTTTGCATACGTATAGTCTTGTTATTCTACAACAATTAGGTAATATTAATATTAATCAATATTATAAATGCGAATGTGAGTTTGTTTGTTCTACGCTTTCAAGCTTTAATTACTCAACCGATCATCGTGAAATTTTGCATATGTGAAGTTAAGCACTGTAAAGGGATATAGAAAATATCAAGTTATCTTTAATATTAAATAATAGTATTATTATTGCTCAGTATTAAAAAACGTACTTTTCACTAGGAATATGTCAAATGTACATTAACGCGACCAAACCCGGGGTCAAAAGTCAAAAATAACATGTACTTCAGATTTGTATATTTAAAGATCTGTTTTCATATAAAAACGTGCTGTGGTGAGGATATAATACGTGCAAATATTTGGCGCAGTATTATAAATAGTAAGAAAGTTAATATTCGTGTATATTATATTAACTACAGACTGTCATCAATTAAACCAAACGGCAGTAGTTTACTCCTGTGAAGACGAGGTGTTCGCGATCGTTTGATATCATATAATACAACTGTCACCGAGAAAGTCTACGAACTATCCTGTTTTACTTTTTATATTATTTTGAAAATATGAGGTCTTTAAAAATCAGAAAATATCAGAAAATTAAATTTGAAAGACGGCAATGATGACTGGGTAACAAGGCCGTGTAGGAGCAATGGCTACTAGTTAAAGTTCTTAAAGGAGCTATTCAACCTAATACCGAATTTTCTTTTCTTTTTTTTTTTCGAACTGACTACTCTATTAACCAAGCAAGGTCTTAACAGCTTCACCGGACTACGAATTTTCTTTATCTGTACCTAATTAATGTGTATATCATAGAAAGTTATAGATTTAGGTGATTATTATTCCCTTTTGTGTACTTATATAGTTATCTACGCAGAAAATATGACGTATAGGAACGCCATGTCTTTATATCTTGAAATGTGTTGCAATATGTAAAAATAACACAAGGAAGCCTTATTAAATTTCTATTATAATTCAAGTCCTAGAAGTGCTACTATACCGGTACGGTATTCATAAAAATGTTCGGCTCGTTCAAATTACTTGAAAACGGGAATAAATTATTAATAAAGAATAATAAACCTTTTATGGAGTAACTGACATCCCAAAATGTCGAATGAAAAGGGAGACGTTGAAGAAATTAATCTTTATTAAAATTTAATATCTCTCGAACACGTTTTATGTTCGAAAGCTCGTAGCATACAATTTGGAGCCGGGTAATTAAGCCTTTAAATCCTCATTTAGTCGTGTTTTCGTTTCAGGTAACAGGAGAAGTGATGAAACAGTGCCTGTACAGGCTAGAGACAAAGACTGCAGTGTATGGACTTTTGTTATAGTGGGTAAACCGGGTGAATTCCGTGGGGCAGTGATAAAGTGCGGTCCAGTCGTGACAGATGCGGTTGTGATTCTCGTTGAGGAGGTACATCTGACATGGTGACGTCATGGCGTGCGCTGGCTCTGCTAGCGGCGCTCCACACATGCCTCGGTTTGCCGGAGGCCCTGTACCACAATCAGTTCGCGGTCCATGTACCGGCGGGCCCGGAGCATGTCGATGACATCGCCAGACGGCACGGTTATGTCAATCACGGCCAGGTGAGTCTGAATTATCTCTTTAAGTTTACTGCCAGTTTTGACTGATTCAGTGATACGCTCGTCATTAGCACAAAAACGATCATCGACGATTAAGTTTATGTTTAATCGGATTAATGTAATGATTAGTTTATTATTTTATAATAATTTTTCTTCGTTAAATTAAGGAGTTCCCTTGTACGAAATGTTTCGTCTACCATTGGAACTAACTCTTTCTATGGATGCGCCTAAGTGTAATGTGAGAATATTTGGCTATGCGTACAGACGCATCTAGTTTTTCTTTACCTTCTTTATGTCTAACCGCTTCCAACTTATTAATTTGGATCGTCGAGCAACATACAATGAGGAATAAGTTCAATTTATTAGATTAACAATTATGTTGAGAGACTTCCCATTACGGATTGCAGTTTAATACTACATTTATTTTATTTATTTTAATTAGGCATGGTTTTCTTATGAACATTGACCGATGCTTTTCACTCCGTATCTCATCACACAATTACACATTGCATACAAAAATTATGAGCCACGTACAAAATGTTGCCGTGGTCTTTTAAAGTAAACGTAGCGTAGTTCGCGTGCCTGTCTGTCCGGCGGCTGTCCAATTAAGTTTTCTTCCTTGATAAATGTCTTATCCCCTGTACAGTAGTTTACCGCACCGAAGACTATCCTTAAGAAAGCTCTTTGAAGCTTAAAGATAAACATACAAACACATTTGTAATTTTAGTAAGTGTGATTCATTTTATATAAAAATGGAGACATAATTTTTTTTGACAAAATAAATAAACCCCCTTCGGTGTAAAAACACAAATAAGGCACTAAAAAGCGAAAAATAACTGAATTATTAAGTTAATCAAATTAAAAAAAACAATATTGATTTTCGCGCTACCTAATAATATATTTGAAGTAAATAACTCCTTTTTCGAAGACATACGATAATGGATCAGTGCTATCTTGTCCGGGCACAACGGTTCGCATCTTGCAATGATCCGGGATTTTCGGAGGAGGAACACATTGTGATGAAACAGCGTAGTAGTTGAGATATTTTGTCATGCCCGCCTGGCTAATTACGTTCGTCAAATTCGTTCTGGCACCAAACATCTATAGATATATTCCGGCAACTACACTCGAGATTCAACCGACCTATGGTCCTAGAATTAGCCTATTACTTACCATCTTAGTCCACATCGTCATTTAATATCAGATAAGAATGTGGTCAAACAAAAAACTTAAAACGTATCAAAACCGTTTCTTACTGTAGAATACTCGTTGCATTATCGTAGCCCACCTCCCCTCTCTCCCGCTCCTCCGCATGAATATGGCCTTATGCTCGGGCTTGACTACACAGTTAAAATACTGTTATACGAATCATTTATTTTTTTATCCCTAAATTGTGTCGATGTAATACATATAATGTAATACGTAGTTATATCTAGATTTGTGTTCAGCGCATCTATATTCAAAGCGGCCAAAAAGATTGGTGAGGACTGTAATTCCATTACATCAATCAAATTGATTTCTTGGTCTTTATTAGGGAGTGTTTGTTGCGAAGTAAATGTCATCACCCTTCTCCTTCCTCCTGTCGTATTATATAGTTTCCCCGACTTTGATAAACGATCTCGATAATGGAATGGAGAAAAGAAATGCAAATGTGTACCGATGCTTTAAGTTGATACATAAAGTGCACCCACGCCAGTAGGGTGTGGTCTGTAATAGATTAACCTTTTGAATTGTGATGCTTCATGAATAATTTTTATAACTTGTGCACCGTTATGTCCGGGAATGCCAGGTTGTCTGGTAATAATCGAGAGTCAGTAATAACAGACGTAACAAGTACAGACGGTAATGCGTTTACATGTCAAGGTTTAGTGTATATATATATAAAAATGGATGCTGGTACATCTGAGTTTGATAAGCTGCAGCACCATTTAATCGACCATGAAATTTGGCGCCCCAAGTTGCTTTTTTCACGAAGAAAGATTTTTTGACGATATGCCTTATGCTGGTTGTATTTTATTGTTATTAAGTTTTAACACGAATTTGCCGGCACTGGCGAGAATTTTCTATAGTAGTATTATTTATTTTAAAAAGCAAAAGCATATGAGCAGGTTCTTGGCGGAGTGGGAGTAAGTCTTAATGTTGAACCAAGACATCGTGGGTTCGATTCCCGTACATGATTTTCTTTTGTGCGTTGACCATAAACTTAATTTTATATATCAACAGTGTAATTACCATAATACCAATTATACTTAGTAAGACATGAAACGACCCTCTCCATATCTAGTTTTGTCGTCATATCCTCATTTGTACATCGTTTTTATTAGATTTATTAGAATATCCAAATTTAAAACTGCTAACAATAGTAGTTTGACCAATTGTTAGTTCGTATATGAAGTAAGGAATCTTAATGTATAGGTTTAATTCTACCGCGTAGTATATTTAAAGCAAAAATAATATTTCTAATATTGTTCTAAATCCTTGCAAACTCCAGATTGATGTATTCGTTCCCTTAATATCATCTCGTGAGGGACCTTGGGAGCGTTCACATCCACTTTTTAACTTCACTCATAAATCATGATCACACATTCGAACGAGGGTGGAAACTTCGGCCATTCCTTTATATGTTCGAACGGTTTCGGGATTTGATAGAGCGGTAGGAATCGCTCGTTCCGTTTATTGCATCGGTCGCCGCGGGTCAAAGTTACTTTGGCGGCGGTTTATTTATTCCTCTTCTTGTAGCGGCCGCTGTTGTCTTGATTTATGGGTTAATACTCTTATGTCTGGTCATTTCAAAACTAAATGATTTGAGTCGCGTGAACAATTATAAAAATTCATTGTAATACATGTGTATACTAGTCTCATAGTGTATACATCTATATAAGTATTTTTAATCTGTTATGGTTTCCTTAATGATTCATGGGTCGCACGTAACAAGTATACAAATAAAGAATTTATAGTCTATAAAAGAATTAACTATACGAATACTACTATAAGAATTAATTATAGCTATAGGACGATGGTAGCCCATTGGAAAAGACCGCGCGCTTCGCATATCAGACCTACACATCGAGATACACCATTAAACCCTTTATGAAACCAAAGAATGGCCCCATAATATATAACAACTACTTTCTGTTGTAAGAGTCGGCAGTATAAAGCACAGTTAATCCAAAAGCGATTTGAAATTATGACGTTTGAGTAGCTAGCGTGTTCGGACACCGCTTCGATCGATGTAGATTCGATTCCTCGGGAACAAGCTGCGGTTTTCGATGAAGGAGAGTATCGTGATGATATCAGATATCATATTGTCAGGACTTTTTGTAATCCCGTCTTGCTAACTTACGCACTCAAGTTGGAAATCTGTCATCAAGGACCTCTTAGTGTGTTCCGGCAGGTCCACTTGAGAACCCGCCCCATTCTAGGTTTTTACCATCTCTTAGAGCGCATTGTCATTTAACATCAGATCAGATTGAAATCAAATATTAAAACCTATATGGTGTTGCTTTAAAAAGGTTCCGAACTAAATGCACCGCGCTCGCGCGAGGCAAGTTCGCGTTATCCTTTTCGCAAATCTAACCTAACGTAAACAAAGCGAGACAAAAGTGCAAGATCGCGAACATTCAGCGATCGCGGTGCATTTAATACAAGACCTTTTTAAAGGAAGTTTTCAATACGTATTTGACTTTTTTTGTAATAGCACCGATAAAGTATACATAAAGAACAATAACCATTGAGACGGGTCTATAATCCTTCGAAAGTCTTCGCTGTTATGCCAGTCTGTAAGCCTTGCTACAGTTGCGATATGCATTGATAAATCTCGAAAGGTGATGTTCCTAAAAATGAGTCACTATGGTTGATTTTTCATTAAGTGCAATATTTACTTATTATGTAATAACGGCCCAAACAACTACAGGCACTATCACTCTCCTTGACTACTTCGTGAAGACCTTGCTAAGTAAATAGCGTAGATATTTCGAAAAAAAAAATGATTCCGAAACGCGGCATTCTTAGACCTGCCCTTATAGGGTGTGTTACACCTGGTGTGGTTGTGTTCACAATAAAGTCGGATATAATTGACGTGTAACAAATACTTTTATATGTTCGATCTGTTTCCGTTCCGTTTATTGCATCGTTCGCTGCGCGTCAAAGTTCCTTTGGCGGCGGTTTATTTATTACTCCTTTTCTAATACGCAATGCATAATCTATGAAAATAAGAGTTAATGCTTTTCCATGTGATTGTACCGGGGTGTTTTTGTATAATGCCATCTCGCGGACCGATCTCGAATGTCATGTGTCCGAAATAAAATAGAAACTGTTGACTGCGTACGGTGCGTTTTCCCAAATTAGATTTTTATCTACAACACGGAACCGATGATCGGAACGAATGAAATTGAATTCGATACGGATGTATTTGTGTGTACGCCTCTACCACGAGTCGGGCGCTTAGGATGACAATCACAAAATACTATCAAAATTAAAAAAAAATACTTGTTCCACGGCATTGCCGAGTTTTTCGATACATTTTTGCAAAATGTTCACTTAACTGTGAATTTGTTTTATGATTAGCGTTGTAAGTATATTTATCAAGCGAAGTAAATATGGGAATAACTTTTACTAATAAGTTATATAAGCACAAAGAGTTAGGTTTTACTATTGAAAATTAATTAAGGTTTTGTCTTTAGAACGTATAAAGTGGACAGTAATAAATATTTTTATTAATATAAATATGGTAATTCCATAAAATTATCTAAAAAATTATACTATGAGTGCTAAATCCCATATATACTTACATATGAGTCGTATAAAGTCAACAGCGGCTAAGTAGTAGTAAAATACATCGGTACTAAAAAACAAGACAAATAAATGTATTTTTTGCAAAAACTTTCGAATCTAATTGGTTTAAATTCAATCCATGGTGCTAGTATATCATGATTTTTTTGGTTATTATTAAAACTTATTAGGTTTTTTCTCATTACAAGGCAGCTTCATTTTGCAGGTTTTAATTGATACTACTCAGACGATCGTGATAAAATGAACTTGAACGTTTCTTGATAAATGCAATCAAAAGTACTTTTATCTAATCTATTTACCAATATCTGGACCATATTTGTCAAGTTCGTAAACAAATGGTAGGGGTTACATGTTGAGTGCTCACTCGTTCTGTTCAGTTGGGAATATCCGGGAGTGTTCCCAGACTCACATTCGTAACATTTCCCGTCACATTATCAACTATTTGAGTCCTTTTACGATGTGAAATATATAAACGATGCTGAAATGTGTTAGCGCTTTAGTTTTTGGAGTAAGTACGAACATACACAATAAAAATAGATTCTTTGCAGCGTAATCACTTCATAACTACTAAACGTATCGAGATAAAACTATGACCATTCGATACGCGAAGTCTTTCGTAGATAATTTTAGACTTCTTTTTTTTTGAGCCTGATTGACATTTTCCTTTTTGTTAAAATTAAAATCAACTTAATGCGCACTGAAGCGGGCAGATATTATCCAGTATATAATATTGCTTCTTCGTATGTCCTTCCCCACACCTAAATGATTACAATTACATTGTACTGGTTGTCATGTTGGATGAAGTATTTATTTATGTAGACGCAATCATCCTTAGTGTTGATGGCTGGGTTCAGATGTCGTAACTTGTAGAATAACACCTCTCAGTTATGTAGGATGAAATATATATATGAGACATATAAAATCAAAACCAGCTAAGTGCATAGAGACCAAATTTGCAGGAAACGAAAAAAATGTTTATCTATTCTCAGAGTTGGAGTTTTACTTATATTCAAAGTTTCAATTTTAGGGAGTGGCATATGCTATTGATTTTGCCTGCCTATGGCCATCAGCTCTTAAAGAGAAGTTCAAGAAATTAAAAAATACGATAATCCCTAACTGTATTTTATTCTTACTTTACTTCTTATTTGATGACTTGGTTGTACTTAAATGTATTTGATCCCAAATTCAATTTTAAAACGAAAATTAAAAGGCTTTAGATGTATTTTATTTCTTGTAGGAATTAAATGGTGATTTGCAACCAATAATAGACTAGAGGGCTACATACTCAGTTCATTTTTAGAACTTGTGGTACTTAGCTTTCTTTGATTCTATATGCCTCATATATATATATATACATTTAGTAAACATAATAACAAACGGTGTGATCGAGTTTGCCACTAATTTAAAGCACAGAGTGTATGAATTCGATATTTACTACCTACTACTTTACCTACACTTATTTACTACTAACCCCTCGGCTGATTTTCCTAAGACCCAGATTACAAAATGGCGGATCATATTTTAAGATATTAAGGCAATTTTTTAAATTATGATTTTACATAACATCATTTGTTATTGTTTAAGTTTTGCAGATTCTATTATTAATATGGTATTCTTTAAACTTATGCTACCAATATTCTGTGGACCAGTGCCTCATAAGTTCTAAATTCGTTTGTATGTCGCTTAAACCCTTGTAGTTTTGGACAGGCCGGGGTTTAATGTTAATCCTTAAAATTAATGCTTGACATTGGTGCGTGCGTTTTCATCTTTCTATATGTGGACTCATGTCCAGTGATTTTGGATTATGTTTTATCATCTTGGATCGTTTAGTTTTTGCGTCCTTTTGAATGCTTTAAAAGATACTGTAAATAATACAAACTATAAAGGATAAAGACTATGAAGGCGATTCCTTTTACGAAATTGCAAACAGGTATTCAATCGACCCGATATTAAGGGATTAAGGTATTGCTGATTATAAGTGGCCTTGAAATGGACTTAAACAGTCAGTCACTAAGTTCACTCGTTGTACGTATAGGTCGCTATCCCTTAAAACTGAGTTGGAATAGCTTTGAATACAAATATATATTTCCAAGTACACCATTTAAATTGGAAAAACCGACAGCCTGAAGTTAGCTATAGTCAAAATTTTATTTCTTTGTATTTGTTGTTTGTATTTCGTTTTATTAAAACTTTCAATATATTAAATACCTTTTTTCTATTGTCAGTGTCGTTTTTTCTACAAACGTAGAATAAGGCGAAAGATAAAACTTTTGTAAAGATTTTTATCTTGTTACGCCAAAGAAGTATAACTTCTAACGCGTGTACATAAGTACACACACATTTTTTTCTTCAAAGCCATACACATCCCCATTTATTATTATGTGAATTTATGGTCAAAATCTTAAACCATTTATAACAAAAGAAATGAAAAAACTTGCACCGCTTTAATCACTCTTCTTATTCAAATTGTGCACCATTGTTGTAGCGAAATATAATTGTTTTCTATTTCAAGCATGCCCGCAACCCTTTTATTACACATTACTTAATGTAACTAGTAACGCTTATAAACAAGAATAAGAAGATTCTTTCCAACTCGCGATTTCCAACTTAACGCGCCGAGCAGATGTAGAAGTGATTCTTGTCGTTTTGACGACTTGAACAAGTCGTTAAGGGGTGTAAAAAACTTTACGAAAACTTTAATTTGACACATAAACTTTATTGCCAAAAGGAAGGATACGTTTTAAGGTTATCTTGTTGTTTGAATAGTTTTCCGTGTCCGATATTTATGAAACCGGCTATGAATGTACTTATACATTGAGAGCGTTATATTAAGTTTTTTTTTGTCAATATTAGATTTATAAATATGTATCTTTAAGACTTAAATTATTAAAAGCGTCAATAGAGTTTTAATTACAAGTAATATATATAAAGTCGAAGTGGTCATAAGAAATTCCGACGTAAATGAAGGCACAAAGCAATGGTGGTAGAGCCACGCTTAAACTATTACTGGTTTCAGCATGAATGGGTGGGCTCGTCCGGGGCAGTACCACCCTATCACAGAACACCGACGTGAAGTAACAGTGCTTGCATTGTTGCGTTTCGTTCGGTCAGTGAGAGCGCCGGAGGCCCACCTCCCCTCCCCTTTCCTCTCTCCTCTCCCTCTCCCTCCCCTAACCCTTCCTCCAAAAGGTGGCAACGCACTTGCGACTCTTCTGGTATTGTTAGTGTCCACGGACGGTGGTGATAACTTAACATCAGGTGACCCACCTGTTCGTTTGCTACCATAAAAAAAATCGAATAACATGTTCTTTTTTGACTATATTTGATTTTAAATCAATTACAGTCTGAATTATTTAAATTTCGTATTTGAAATTATTAAGAACAGTCTACTTTTCACATCTATTGTTGTAAACGCTGGTTGTAATGGTGATAAAAAAGGTTTAATAATGCCTTAAGGTGATGCCTTTCTGGTGATCGCTAAGAATGCACAACGGTGGAAAGATATGGGGAAAAAATAGGACTCACCTTTCGGCTGTTATCACGGTTGTAGGAGGCCTCCTCTTGTTTCACTAACACTTCGGTTCGCACCTTTCACTTCTACACTCTAATTATATTAATGAATGTTTATAATGTAATTTATTATTAACAGTCGATCACAGAGATGTGCGCCGTAGTCATTGTGTATACGGACTGACTTAAGCACCGGTGAGGGGGTTGGGGGGAGGAAATATGACACTTGATGGATTTAAAGAAGGACGGATAATACCGCTGTGCATTGCAATGCTTCTTAACCATTTTAGCCTAAACAATTGTCGTTCCGAGCTTTTATTATATACATTTTTATATAGTTTATTGATTAATCAAACATATGATGGGCTACACACGCTCAATAGATAATCTCACGTGTATACAGGCTGCTATACTATGCGTCGTTGGTCACGAGAATGTGGAGGTCACCAGTGTGCGACACTCTAAGGATTTCCCTTACCAAATAATTATGCTTTTAAATCTCTCAACGAGGCTAAAAAGTTTTCACTTCACAAAACTTATATTTTCTGCTTTATATGCACTATTACTTTACATAGACTGTATTAACACAGTGGCGGAATTATAAAAAAATTGGAGGGTAGTTTTAGAGATTAGCAGGTTCAAAAATGAAAAAAAAAACAATCTTTTGAGCTTTATAATTAGTATAGAGAGAAAAGCAAAGCATAATAGTTGAGTAGGTAATCAACTCACTTCACTTACCGCACTTGTCTTTCCCTGTTCAATTTAATTTAAGAATATATATACCAGTGACTCATATAAATTCGAATACGAATGATAATAAACGTCAAGAATTGGAGAATTTGCCGACACAAGTGTTAAACAACCCGTACCAACATTCGGTAACCGATTACATTACGGCTTAAGGAATATATCCACGCCACTCTTCTGTGAAAATAGTTCTGAATATGTCTTTAGGCACGTGAGGAGGTGTGCAAACTTCGGTCGGTGTGAACAAACATTGTAGGGGCCGCCATTGTCGAGAGAGTGTTGCCAAACACTCGGTTCTTACCTCGAGCCGACCGTGAACCGCTGTGTTTGACGTGCTCCGCCAAATCGACCTACGAGAGCTCTTGTCGTATGTTGTTGTAGGCTATACACCACGTCTGTAACACGCGTCGACACAGCGTTAGCCTACGAACGTTCTACTAAACACAGTGTCATGTGTTCGTGTGTAGCTGGAATACGTGTTCTGATAGTCGCTTTTACTAGATGATTAAGGATGTTTTGACGATATTATTGTAAGGGCGTAACGTCTCGCCTGTATCAATTTATGCTTTAGTGTTTGTTTGGACTGAATTTGGTTAGAATATGGTATGAATTTATAATACTGTGATTTATAAAGTAAGTGATACATGGTTATTGTTAATCGGTATATGAACTAAATTTAGTAAATTTAAACAAAACAATTCCAGTTATATTTTTAATTTTCATTATTTTATTTACTTTAACCTTACACTTAATGATCAAGATGGAAATAAAAATAGCTAATGGATTGATGTCACGGATTATTCATAGAATAACAATAAATGTTCATAGATGGAAAAGTTGTCATATAAAAAATATTTCCATACATTCAATGAATATCGTGAAGGACATTAAAGTCCTTTGCGTACGCTCCGTATTTGTAGTTTAGAACGGTATAAGATACCCTATAAATTATCCATAAGGAATTTATATCAATTATTCCTAAAAAACTACGTTTTCGTGACTACTAATCGAATCCAGATCTAGATTATGCTTGAAACGATCGTAAGTGACAACTGGCATAAATATGTTAAAAAGCTTTTCAGCGGTGCTCTAGTTGTCTAGATCCTTCGTTATGCGTACTTTAGCGTTGCGGAATAGGTTACTCATCACGGGACTCTTTGACACAACGGTGCTACCATGCCTGCCCGTTTGTTACCCTTTGACATAAAAAAGTCACGTATATCGCAGAAGCAAAACTGAATAATGCATTCAATAATGTTAAATAATACGTCATTTTTCTCGATAGACGACTCATAGGAAGATTTTGGGTATTAAGTATATACAGACAAAACTGTCCTTGATTTAGCAAGGCCTAGGTTATAACTAGTATATAATCTCTCTATTATCTGCATCGACATTTGCAATCAGATAACGAATAGTTATCGTAGTGATATCAAATACATTGGAATGTGAATGGATAACTTAAAGCGATTTTATTGAATAAGTCTTAAAAATAAAATTGAGTGTTACATAAAAAAACTTTACACTGAATCTTTAGTTTTTTGTTCGCGAACTACATCTTGAGGTGTTCGTTCAAGCGGTTTCGTGTTATCGCAAACCAATAAAAAGGAGACAATAAAAAGTGTGGCTCGAAATTGCGAAAAATAAACTTCAGTTTTTTATTATTATACGCACTTATTCATCTAAAGCTTAGGTCGCATGAGTCTTAACCCTGATCAGCAATTGCAAGTTAAGCGGTGTGAAATTAATTATCTTAAAGAAAGTGTGATTTATAATAAAAATGTGTGAAGAACTAAAGTAAAAAGAATTTAATTCATTTTTGTGAACGATCTAAGTAATGGATAGGTATCATTGATACATGATTAATGATACATTTTGTATCATAGACCGTACTGTAACTGAAAAGGGCTTCACAAAAACTGAACAAATCGTTAAAATTTAAAATTACCACTTTCACTATTATATTATGTGGATTGAGCAATCATTATTGTATGTTGTTGTAATATTGTACTCGTATTGTATGTTAGTGATCGATCAGATTCATAGTCAGTTAAATGATAAGTTCTATTCAGGAAAATAATGTTTTATAACATATTTAGTATTTTCTAGAAGCTGTTTGTATCGACCCACAATCATTTGCTTCTAACTGATAGATATCGATTACAGCGACCGCTACAAGAATAAATTCCAACAGCCTAGGTTGGTATACTTGCAACTGTATCATCATTAACCTCATACACTGTGAGCCATAAGCTTCTTTCCGAAGGCATAAGCACCATACCAGCCCAAGACGTACTGGCGATTTCAAACTTTGAGAAATATACACTTCGATGTTTTCTCACGTACAGTAAGTACTACAAGAACATTTCCCAGGTTAAGGTTTCTTTTTTTTTATTTCAAAAGGTGGCAAACGAACATGTGGGCCACCTGATGTTAAATGATCACCACCGTCCATAGACACTAGCAACACCAGAGGAGTCGCAAGTGCGTTGCCAGCCTGTGTATGGGGGAGGGGTAGTGAAAGGAGAAAGGGGAAGGGAAAGGGGGAAAGGAGGTGGGCCTCCTGCGCTCGAACGAAATGCAACTATGCAAGCATAGTTACATCACGTCGGTGTTCTGTGAGAGGGTGATACTACCCCGGACGAGCCGACCCATTCATGCTGAAACTAGTAATAGCTACAGCGTGGCTCTACCACCTTCAGTTTCTTCACGAGGTTTACCTTCACCATCGACCGTCACTATTTATTACCTGTTTAGGCAAGTATATGCGAATTCAGAAAAATACGTACATGCCGTTATTCGAACTTGCGGACATTGAATAGACATTCCATCAGTGATCCCACTCCACCACCACGACTAATATGGTGTTATTGCAAACAATTTAAATTCTTGCTTTAAAAAGGTTTCAAATTAAATGCATCGCGCTCACCCGAGGCAAGTTCGCGTTATCCTTTTTCGCAAGTCTAAACTAACGTAACCAAAGCGAGACAATGAGCAAGATGGCGAATGTTCAGCTACCGCGGTGCATTTAATACGACACTTTTTTAAAGCCAGTATTCAATACGTATTTAACTTTTTTGTAATAACACGGATAATGTTTAAATATATTTTATTAATTCAATATTAATCATAAATAGATGCTGAGAATTGGTATATTACAATCAGTACAAGCTCGTAGGCGTCGCACGTGATCGTAAGTAATGCGATCGCATAGATCCACGGGTACCACAATCCTACGGTGCCAACGTAACACTTGCCAAAACGGTTAATCGTACTAGATAAGGTTTAACCGGTGTTTAGTGGCGTGTGATTTTAACGCCGCAATTTGTGTTGTCAAGCCGGGTGGGTCTACTTGAATCGACTGTGATAAATAAAAAGGCTTTTAAACGCCTCTCGAGTTGCGACGACTGCGACGATTTAATGGTTGATTTCTTGTTTTCCTGGAAATGCTTCTTGTAAAATGTGTTCATTAGTATTACAGTTGCATGACCACCATGCAAATTGAAAATATCATTGGTAGGTATACAACAATTCCAAAGTAAATTTTCAGGTAGTAGCTGGTGTTCAGTAAATATTTAGAATGCATCAAGTAGAGATTCTAATAGACTTTTCATCTTTGACGACTTCTATGTAAAACTCGTGTAATATCTGACAGAACGAAAGTTATTAACGCTTAATAATTATGAAATCAGTTATCTTCATCAATAACGAAGCGTATTATTATATATTATAGCATTTATAGCGTAAAACATAGGATGTGCCCGTGACTTCGCTCGCATAAACTACATAATTAATATTGTTCTTTGACAGATTTCTTTTTTAATTTAATGGTCTATTTTATATTTTAAAAATAAAAAATATGTTATATTTATTTGTTATTTTCCACTCAACAATGATCATTAAATGTTAGTTAATATTTAATCGTTTAGGCATAAACGAAGTATCGTTTATGAAGCTAAGTAGCTATTATATGGCAAAGTAGAAAAGCTTCGCGTCGCCGCGGCGTCGACTTAATTTGTAGTTTCGCCTCTGGCGGGTGTTTTTGCCGACTATTTCCACAATAATTATGGTTTATAGGCACTGTCGTTTCACTTTAACCGTTTTTATGTTAATGAAAACATATTCCAGTTGGAATAAATTACCTTTTAGCTTGATATTGTCTTAGTGTTTCATTTTAAAAAATGTGAATTGTTTGTACGCGGTATTGATTGATGATTTCAATCATGAGCATTGCTTTATGGTGTGCCTTTAGATATGCTGCATTGTTTAAAGTGATTATGCGTTATTTTATTAATAAATAATCTGTAAGTACGTCACAACGGTAATAACAGAAATAAGATATATGTATATCTTTATTGAGTGTGTATGTATAGATAGGTATATATAAAAGGAAGATTTTATAAGCTGTTAAAATAGAAGTAATAAGTTGCCAGGTATATAATAGTAGCAAAATAATACCATTACTATTTACAACAACAGAACAGCCATATGAGGAAGACATGTTTTATAAAATTATAGAAAATAGTTTTTAGTAGTATTGGGCACGAGAATATTACTTATCTTTAGATTTGATAAATATTATTTGCATAAATCTTTGTAAAAGTAACATTTTTATTTTGTCACAAAATCCTAGTTAACATTTTAAAAACAGGCGTCCTAACTAGCACCCATGGGCTAGGTATAAAAAGGCACATAAATGAAAAGACCGTTTCAATTAAACCTCAAACCTTTTGATAAGGATGAGCCCTTGTTTACTTATTCATTGGAAACCTCGAAAATCACATAGTTCTTGGGGAAATGAAAACAGTAATGCCTTGTGACGCCCCTGCATATTCCTCCCCCGACGCGGTGCATACTTTGGATATCTCTGACGTAGAATATTTTACAGGTGGAAGGGCGGTGATTTACCTTCTTGATTGTTTAAAAAAATAATAAATCACTTATTTATTTTGCAACGATAAGGTTAATTTTGATACGTATGCTAAACTGTTGGCTGTAAAAAGGAGCTAAATAAAAATTGGAATTGATTTTGTCAATTATTTTTAGTTCAAGGTGCGTAAAAAGAAATGCATTTTTACAGAGTACCTGTAGCTTGAGTGTTTCAATTTGCAAATATTTTGTCAAAATAATCACAGTATATAGAAACGGTAAAATATTATATTTTTCAAAATGAAGTTCGCATTCACTAGCTAAAACAAACGAGAACCTACAAGCATAGCACGTAATATATTTATTTATTGTTATAGATATTTATTATAACCACACACACGTATATTTTCTGTCCAAAGGTCTCGAGTTAACTATTTTATGTGGACATCGTAAATAGCAATGAACTATTGGCGCAATAGTTTCGTCACGTCCGTCCCCGCACATACAATGGTGGTATTATGTATTATATTATCTATATTTTACTCACATTAATGAGATAGTATCATGTCGTTACATTCGACGGTACGACAAAGCGACAGTGGAATGCGACAGTGCCGTTTGCATCGCGAGAGCTCCTTTCAAAGGCATAATGCAATATTCCAATTCGAGAGCAGCGCCCGTGACAGATGCGTCACTCGGAGAATCGTAGTCTTGCTACGAAAAATACGCTAGAGTTACACAATGTAGGAGGAATGTGTCGGCGCATAACAGCTTCGAGTACGATTGCGATACTACAGAAGTGAATATATGCACATCTCCTTTTGTGTATGTCACCTTGAACAGAAATACTTCTTTCTCTCTTTCCTGTCGAGTCGTGTGATTTGTTATGAAACGGTTTATGAAATTACATTTGTGACAATATTTAATAACAACGTCTACATAAATATAGTCGCCGAGACTGAGTATAGTATGTGAGACGAAACGGCCGGGACAAACAGCGTATAAAAGTCAGTCAGAAATTTAAACAATATATAAAAGAGTATAGACGTGCATAATTAGGCATTATTACCGAATTTAAAAAAGTAGCCTTGAAAACCAAAATGACTAAGCTAAATAATAATGACTATTATTGGCCGGCAACGCATCTGTGTTTCTCCTCGTGTCACAGGTGTCCATGAACGGCGGTGATCATTTACCATCAGGTGACCCGCATGTTCATTTATCGCCAATGGCATAATATATATACCTACGTTCTCAGAATATTATTTTATCAGCAGTAATGATAAAATTTAACAGATATAAATTAAACTTGACAGGATACAGGTAAAACACGGAGTTCATCAATCAGGTTTACACTATGAACTAATAAACATATTTTCATATGAACAAAATCGCGAGTATTATCTATGGAAGGTATATTTAATGCCTTTCTTTTTCTAAAAACTTTAAGTTAAATATAATCTACGTATATTAAAGTCCCGTAGAACAAACTAGATTAATGTTTGTTGGATTAGTAGGTTCTCGTTTTAATTGATTGATAATAATAGATTCTTTCAACCACTGACTGATCTTGCGTTCTCATTAAACAAATCCAACTTTCTAAAAGAAGTTCACATCCATTCTCAATCCTTATTCAGTCTCACAATAAAGTCGAAGTTCTTTGTGTTCTGTAATAAGATGGGATGAAGGGGGGGATGTAAGCAATACGTCAGAAGGGGAGGGGTGGTTCTGAAAATTTCATATAAAGGCGATGCGGCGGCCATACTTCACGCACATGTGTTTATTATGTTTTCTATCTGGGGTAAATATGATTTTCATTGTACGTAATAAAGTCGTAATAAAGCCGGCCCGCGTCGAGACGGAAGGAAGGCGGACCTTTCCTGCGGGCCGGACCCCGGAATAAAGCCGCACGTATACGGTAATGGCGCGCGTGTCCACGCAGAATAACAGACGTTCGTTAAAAATTGTGAATCGAAGAGACCTTTTTTTTCGCTTTCGTATATTTGAAATTTCATAGTGTTACCGTTGTATTGAATTTTATTGTATTACTCAACATTAAATTTTAGTTAGCGCAGTGAAGTTAAAGGCCGAGTAACTACTGCCTCTGCGCACAGTATTATGGCTTAAAAGTATTATGGCACAAAGTAGAAACATTATGATCCATAAATGGCTCCTCAGAGTCTTAATGTACTTTGTCCTCATTAATTTATATGTGTGTAAACTTACCTTGAAACTGGGCATGCTACCTAGTTCAGGAGCTGACTTCAAGAATAAAAATGCTTGTTTATATCTATCTGTACATATATAACAAAATCAGTTGGAGCATCTTTCACACTTTATAGGTTTTACTGATCGAGCATAATCTCATTTAATGTTAAATAACGATTTAGTCTAAGATGGTAAAGCACGTTAAACGTAAAGTGGACTGGTGATAAGTGCAGCTGTCAGGACACACTTTCTGCGTTTCACGTCACATTCATTATACGTTACACGTTTTCAACTTTATTATGTTTATATTCATCGGAAGCTCAGGCTCTTTCTAAAGAATACGAACCTGCGTCGATCGACGGGGTATCCGAACCCGCAAACTACTGAGACATGATTAAAATGATTAATAAATATCAAAATACATTGATGTAATTGCAATTATTCTGTGTTCAGCCTAAAATTAACCTTAGCAATGTTATGACAGTTGAAATGAACTGGGAATAAATTTAATTATTAATCGAGTAAATTCATAATTTGAATGCTATCCATTTCGAATGTCAAAATCCAACTCCACACTGAACATGAGTGACACGTGAAAAGCGATCGAGTTTGGAACAATACTTATTAAATTAGTTATCGATCTCGTTAATTATTATAGTGTTTTACTGTTAAAATTCCCCAATGCTTGTAATAATAAAAATAGGGATATTATCATATCACAATACATTATTCAGATAGTATTATCTATTACGCGATTAATTCATGTTTAAATACAAATAGAAAAAAAATTGTGATAGCAAAATCTCTATTTTTAACTGGTTTCAAAAAAGGTGGAGGTTGTTTGCTCACCTTTTATTAATGTGTGTTAATTGGTATCTTCGTCAATTGTGAATTCACTTAAATGATTCTTTTTTTTATTTATTTGAATTGGTTGTACTCAGGGTTGATCCCATTTCAATATGAAGAAAAGATTCAACCCCTAAAGGGCTGCAGTTGTCGCTTATTTAATTTTCCAACCACGTCTCGTTCACGTATTTAGTGTATGTATTTTCGTCTAGTTTAAACCGATTTTTATGATTTTAATTTGATTTAAATCTCTCGTACCCGGCGGTGCACTTATTCCAATGCGAATAAAGATATTCTACTCTGAAGAGTGGAAAATAAAGGGATGTACAGCGCTAATATGAATCTCACCCACTTCTCGTTAGCTAATGTTAATAAAAACTGGGCATAACCGGTGGTTGTAATAAAAATAGTTGGAGTCTCAAACCTGATCTGATGGTGGAAGTTGAGAGAATGGAGTGAAACTCTTCAACGACTTGCAACAGCTATACAGTTAATTATAACAGCATGTCTTGTATTTGGTCTCATATGACTCGTTCTAACGAGGATTTACATCTGGAGTTTTGACTGTTATGAAAAAGACTGCAGCCACGAACAGTAGAAGTAGAAGTGAGGCGAAATAAATAATTGTAATCTATTACATTCTATGGTTAAAGTTACTTATTTTATAACCCATAGAAGCCATACATTTATTTACAATAAAAATGAAAAATTGTAAAATTAAAAAGTATATTAAACTGACTTCAACTTTAAAAAATACTTAAGAAAAAATAGGATAGTAAAATACGAAAAATAACTAAATTATTACATGAAATTTAATATATTTAATAAAAAATATTAGTATATACGTTAACTAATGGTCTATTTGAAGTCGATGCTAATTTATTACTCGTAAAATTATAGTACCAAAGAATTTTAGGCATTTGAAATCGACATGTCACCGGATGGTATGGTAATTGTTCCGTCCCTTCCCTTTAGAATAAAGAGGCCATTGTCGACACTAGGGCATGATGTAGATCGGCATTGTCGCATCTCACAGAATATATAATTATAGTTGTATTATATTTAACTCAGTTATCATTCGGTAACTGATTTTTTTTTGTGTAGGTAACATTTCCTTAACACGTTGACTGCCACGGGACTTTTCACGAAACTGACCTGGGAAGCCATTTTGTTTTAATGATATTATGTTACTAAAAATGGCATCATTTATAGTAAATTATAAAAAACAAAAATTTTAAAATAATTGTTTTTGGAAGAAAAATATGGTATGAGTTGTCGCGTAGTTAAATCAATCAATCAAATCAAAAATACTTTATTCAGTTTAGGCCCTAATAAGGCGCTTATGAACGTCAAAACTACCACAGGTTCGGAAAACAACCCAGTCACCGAGAAGAACCGGCAAGAAACTCGATTGGGTACATCTTTTTAACATATATATATTTCAAATACATTATACGTTACAATACCGTTTTTAGTGGATGCACAGAGAGGAGTCAATTCCAGGCGTCACCATCGTTCACGTATTGATCCACTCTATAGTAGCCTTTCGACACTAAAACCCGCTTGACGTTGACTTGACGAACTTGACGAAGTTGCATTTGAAACTTAGTAATTATGTTGGAAATTGCAACACAGAGGTTTTTTTTTTCTGACATGATTTTTTTTTTCTCATTCCTGTAGCCACCGATCTATAGTTACACCGATATATTATGATTTTACTCATAGCTGTAAACACATCGCAACTAAAGAAAGGACGAGACGACTCGTAATGGTCCTCCTGGGCAAGTTCACAAACTACGTGATATCTCGTTGGCAGTCAACGTGTTAAGTGCCCATTTTTGTTATCGTTTATGTTTTGTAATGATACATATTTGTTTGGTTTTTAAAATGCATCTTAAGCTTATATATTGAAAGTAGCGGTGCCCGCGACTTCGTCCGCGTGGTAGCTATTGTAAAAAAAAGTGACTAGTAGAATCATCTGAATATAATAGGTCCATTTACTTATCTCATTTACTCTCGTATTTAAGTACCGATTTTAATGAAACAAAGACCAAGTTACTCTCTAGGATGTGCTTTATGATTTCCTTTTTGTTTTTGTATGATTTTTTTTTTTTGGTTTGGTGTTTATTGTGAACTCAGTACTTTAGCAGTGATGCGTGTTCATACAAACAGACAGATGGACAGACAGACAGACAGATATTTCAGAAAATGATTGAAATGTATAAATTATTTATGTGGTATAAAATATTGTTTGAGGACTTAAATGAAAACAGTCTTTGTCGTAAAGATTAGTATATAAATCTGGATTTTATTTAGTTTACGTGCCTGTTTTTAAATTTCAAGTTTTCAACCCTGATATTATCACGAATAAAATTTGTTTATGGTAACATTATTGAAGAACGTGTACATTTATAAAAGAGAAATAAAAATATTATTCGGTTTAAATTTTTGACTGCCTGTATAAAAAATTTCGTGAATGTGATTGCACTGATACCCTGTAACTTTTCATTAAATTCAATTGTTTATAGTAATCCAATTGTAAGCGCTTTTTAACAAGCATCAAACGAAGGCACGACTTATAATTTTATCTGTACATAAATAAGTATTCGTTTTGAAATTATTTGTGCTTAATGTGGAAGCGTTTAACATAACGCAAATTATTAGTGATGTGTATGCTGTGTATCTAATATTCAAAAGATAAACAAACAATACTTACACGGAATAGAAACTAAAAATCATTTGTTGTTAGTCACATGTGCGAAAAACATACTAATAATATTGAAGTTCTCACGCTAATAGTTGCTAATTGTCATACATTTAAAAAAAATTATATCATAGGAGGCAAACGAACAGTCGTATCACCTGATGTAAAGTGATCACCGCCGTCCATATACACTAGCAACACCAGGGGATTTATAAGTGCGTTGCCAGCCTCTGTTTGGGGGAAAGGCGAAAGGGTAGGAGGAGTGGGGAGATAAGGGGAGAAGAGAGGGAAGGATGTTTTCTCACAGAAAACCGACGTGAAGTAACAGTGCTTGCATTGTTGCGTTTCGTTCGGTCAGCGAGAGCGCCAGAGGCTCACTTCCCTTCCCTCCTCCTTCTTCCGTCCTCCTCCTTCTCCTCTCTCTTCCCTCATACACAGGAATTTTCCTCATGAATCAGTTTATCTACTGATTAAAACCGTAAGAAAGTCTGTTCGTTAGTTTCTGAGTTTATCGCGAACAGACAGACAGACAGACGTGGCAAGGGACTTTGTTTTATAGTATGTATGTATGTATTTATTTAATTGCTTTAACCTAAATCGCGTGTTATAAAGTAATATTTTTATCTTCAATAATAGACGGTATTTGACATGAAAAGGCTTAATTGTTGCTTATTACAAGATAATTGTGTATTATTTTATAAAGAGTTTTTACAATGATTTTAATAGTAGCTCATTGAAGCCACGTTTCTTTTTAACAATGCTGTGTAGTATTAACATTGTCGGGACTTTTCAATTATTTAGCTAGATGTCTTTAATATTGGCATTCGTTATTGATATTACTACGAAGTGCCTGCTTAATGTGACTGATTGAAATATGAAAGGGTTGGTAACTTGCATATGACAGTTAAAATTGTGTTTCGTCAGTGTTGTTGCTAACATAGTGTTGCTAAAAGTGTTTCGCATGATTTTTGTGAATTAGTATGAATCTATGACAGTAAATAGGGTTACAAACAACGCATTTTTCATTTTTGAAGAGAGATTTCTTATGGGAAGGACTTGAAATTCTGATCGACAACCTTTTTATTTGTCAAAAATTGGTGGGGGGTAAACACTGTGCCGGGTAGAGTGGGAACAGTGTCTCGCTTGCGTCTCGGGTATTGGAGAACTGTAAAACATACGCACTTCTCGCTTTCTTTTTGGATGTTTAATTTCTACTACGTGTTAACTACATACATGGCTTTTTAATCTAATGTACGTACCAGGTGTACAACAGTGATAAGATATTGACTCGATTTTTGCTCGTGTGTCTAAGTTGTATGCGGTTTCGTCAATTTACAAGATCACTGTTTTCATACTTTGTAGGTTTTTCCGTGTAACAAAAACCACACCTGTAAATGTATATGTGACTTAAAGATGATATAACGCTATCTAGGTGATGACGCCTCTCAAACGTAACTGTCGGACCAAGCCTATGAGGGCTTGTCGACTGATTTTCAATTTGAGAATTGTAATTAGCCTGGAGGTATTACAAGAAACCTTGCCATTTATTTCCCTTTACCGAATGCTACAAGTTATTGCAAAATTCGAATGTACGTCAATCGACATTTTGTCCGAACACGCTATCGTTGAGTCATCATCCCGTCATACTATAGTGGTTAGGGGTAAAGTTGACAGTATTCAACGTGCTCTTAAAAACTGTTATGAATCGGTAAAGGTGCACGGCGTCCAGGTCCTAGATAGTGAGGACGATGATTGAACACAAGTAGCAAGTTGAGCAAACTATGTACCTACTCTGTTTAGTATCTGAAAAAATATTAAGATTTATTAGAAAAAGATTTCAAAAAGGATTAATATAAAAACGTAAATTAACATATGAATAAATGATATGGTAAATAAATGCTTCCAATCTGATATCTGTATACTCGTTCAGTATGCATGTTAAAAAGTATGCATCGCCGTGCGTGAACATATCGGTGTATCGTAATCAAAATCATATGCTCTTAATGATTAAACAATGAAACCGATTATGATTTCCAATTCCAACTTGTTCAGTTTTCTCAATCATTTCTATCATTTTAGTATTTATATAATTCTTGTATTACTTCATATTGAAATTTTTAACTTGATAATTATTGAAATTATATTATGCACTAATAATTGTTCTATGCATGTCGTTGTTGTTTTCTCAGAAAACTGTGGTTTTCTCAGAGTTTGAAATCGCTAATACGTCATGGACTGGCGTGGCGATTATTCCCATACCTTCCTTTGGCAGGAGGTTTATGGCCCTGAAGTGGGTCTCTTATAGGCTGATGATGATACCTTTCATCCCTAAAAGAATACTGTTCTCATGGAATATTTCAAATTTATATATACGCGAGCCAAAGCCGCGAACAAACGTTAGCTGATAATATATTTTCTGCAGCTTAACTCCATACGTGTTAACGTAAACACGCAATCTTCTGGTTATAACGACCAACGTAAAACGATCTCTGATATGTCCAATACGCCATTCGTGGTGCACTAGGATATGGTAGTTGGAGGGGTCTCTGATAAATCGATCAGAGATAAGTTCTGCTGAAACTACTTATCGACTGGTTATATTGTACGTGTATCGGAGAACTTTGGGAACTCGAACGGCAATCGTCACGTGATGGACAGTGTTTGCGGATTGTACACGTAATGAACTGGGTAATGCTTGGAAATTAATGGAGTAATACGTCCAATGGAAAGTAGATTTGTATAAGGATATCGAGACTTGGAGACTAGATAGCCTTTGGCCTTCGTTGACTTGAGATATATATAGTAGCAATGAACATGGAATCAAGCACAAAAGTTCGATAAAACCAGTAGTTTTAAGTTAAACTAGCAGGCCCGGCGAACTTTGCCCCGGATAATAAAAAAAAACCTTGATAAATTGTATACCTAAATTTTCCTCATGAATCAGTTTATCTACTGATTAAAACCGTAAGAAAGTCTGTTCGTTAGTTTCTGAGTTTATCGCGAACAGACAGACAGACAGACGTGGCAAGGGACTTTGTTTTATAGTATGTATGTATGTATTTATTTAATTGCTTTAATCTAAATCGCGTGTTATAAAGTAATATTTTTATCTTCAATAATAGACGGTATTTGACATGAAAAGGCTTAATTGTTGCTTATTACAAGATAATTGTGTATTATTTTATAAAGAGTTTTTACAATGATTTTAATAATAGCTCATTGAAGCCACGTTTCTTTTTATCAGTGCTGTAGTATTATCATTGACGGGACTTTTCAATTATTTAGCTAGATATCTTTAATATTGGCATTCGTTATTGATATTACTACGAAGTGCCTGCTTAATGTGACTGATTGAAATATGAAAGGGTTGGTAACTTGCATATGACAGTTAAAATTGTGTTTCGTCAGTGTTGTTGCTAACATAGTGTTGCTAAAAGTGTTTCGCATGATTTTTGTGAATTAGTATGAATCTATGACAGTAAATAGGGTTACAAACAACGCATTTTTCATTTTTGAAGAGAGATTTCTTATGGGAAGGACTTGAAATTCTGATCGACAACCTTTTTATTTGTCAAAAATTGGTGGGGGGTAAACACTGTGCCGGGTAGAGTGGGAACAGTGTGTCGCTTGCGTCCCGGGTAGTGGAGAACTGTGAGACATACACACTTCTCGCTTTCTTTTTGGAAGTTGCATTCCTACCATACGTTAACTACATACATTTCTTTTTAATCTGATATGTACGTACCAGGTGTACAACAGTGATAAGGTATTGACTCGATTTTTGCTCGTGTGTCTAAGTTGTATGCGGTTTCGTCAATTTACAAGATCACTGTTTTCATACTTTGTAGGTTTTTCCGTGTAACAAAAACCACACCTGTAAATGTATATGTGACTTAAAGATGATATAACGCTATCTAGGTGATGACGCCTCTCAAACGTAACTGTCGGACCAAGCCTATGAGGGCTTGTCGACTGATTTTCAATTTGAGAATTGTAATTAGCCAGGAGGTATTAGAAGAAACCTTGCCATTTATTTCCCTTTACCGAATGCTACAAGTTATTGCAAAATTCGAATGTACGTCAATCGACATTTTGTCCGAACACGCTATCGTTGAGTCATCATCCCGTCATACTATAGTGGTTAGGGGTAAAGTTGACAGTATTCAACGTGCTCTTAAAAACTGTTATGAATCGGTAAAGGTGCACGGCGTCCAGGTCCTAGATAGTGAGGACGATGATTGAACACAAGTAGCAAGTTGAGCAAACTATGTACCTACTCTGTTTAGTATCTGAAAAAATATTAAGATTTATTAGAAAAAGATTTCAAAAAGGATTAATATAAAAACGTAAATTAACATATGAATAAATGATATGGTAAATAAATGCTTCCAATCTGATATCTGTATACTCGTTCAGTATGCATGTTAAAAAGTATGCATCACCGTGCGTGAACATATCGGTGTATCGTAATCAGCGTATTGAAGGCCGGCCTCATCTGCTGTCTGCATCGACTCGCTATACGTTACTTTTCAATATGAATTGTAAATCATATATGTTAATATGTACTCAGAACTATTATTAAAATAAATACGGTTTGATATTTTTATAATATCATTATATTTTAGAAAACAATGCATGCTCAGAGTTTATGTTTTAGAACGTACGTTTACTTTGAATAATGTAAAACTGTGGTGGAACTTGAAATATATGTTTCAAATGGAAAAAATAATAAAATACATTCTAAAGTTATTACTACTACTAAGTTAAAGAGTGCCTTTACAAATCACCAGTCAAGTTCCATTGAATTTAATATTATTATTATTATAATGAATAAAATAGATGTAGACCTTTGTAGAATTGACCTACTTGGATTACATATAGATTTAATAAATGTTATCTTCGTAGTTAGTATTCATATAGTAAATTTAAAAATAAAATATCGAAATTCAAAAAATGATAAATAGACAAGAGCGCATCCGATTCGCTGAATGCGTCCCGACTATATTTTCCCGCGTAGAATTTTTCCTATATATTTTACTAGCCAGTTTACAGCGCACACGCTCGGGACTGACGGATGATGCAGTTGCGAAATGATTAAATGATGAATATTCATTTATTTGTCGCGGTGAATTCCACGTTTTTTTGTCACGTGTCTATATTCTTTTTCCTTTGTCCGTCGGTCACTGAAAATGCAATATATTTCTGTGAAAATTTGGGAAAGAAGTTTTTCGCATGTCACCAGACTTTAGTTGATTTACGTTACTGTTATTTAACTATAGTAACGTAGCTCATTTTTGTACATTTATTTTTGTACTCGCTAAGATTAATAACATTTTTTAGGTAATAGAGTTAGGTTTTATAACAAACCCATCTCCTCATTGCAAAGGTCCGGCGGACGAGGGGGGGCAGCCGGTGTGTACCCGGTCTGTCCCTCTATAGGTAAGAACCCGGCGGCCACCTTTCGCCGGGCGGACCGTGGGGGCGGCTCTACAAGGTTGATTAGCTTGAAGGATCCCTTGCCGCCCCCACAAAACGGTCTGTCGGTACACCATGGGATTTTAGTCCGTGCGACTCGGACATAACCCACCCTCTCCCCCTGGAGGGTGACGTATCCATAAGGGATTTATTAAATTAAAGGTTTTATAACAAAGTCCCAAAGTAGATTACCGATTTGCCGGATTATGCGTACAAGCACCGTGTCAAGCGCGTTTTAATGTCTACAAGCTATTATCGGGTAGATCAATATATGAACTATGGTAACCCCTGGAAAAGACCCTCTCTGTGCATCCACCAAAAATAATGTAACAATCTATATTTGTAAAAATACGTATCGTGAAAAGATAGACCAGATCGAGTTTCTTGTCCGTTCTTCTCGGTGACTAGCTTGTTTTCTGAACCGGTGGTAGTTGGTTTTGAGGTTCATAAGCGTCTTCTCAGGCCCTAAATTATACAATGTATTTTTGATTTGAACGTTTCATGAGTTGCGATCAATTTCTTTATTTTCGTAAAGTTATGTTTACTTAGAATTTGAGAGCCTTACCACCTTTTATGTAACCGCCTGATTTTTGGTTCAACTTTATACATACATATTTGTTTATGTTTATGTAATTTAAAAAAAAGTGGCATATAACTGAGTAGCCATGATGAAAACTTTTGATTATAGATGTATATATACCTTTTGGCAAAAGAACTGTAATAAAGTTCAAACTTTAAAAAATCAATGAACTATGGTCGAAAGTCGACCACTGGGCGCCCACTAGTTTATATATATCATTGAGTAAAAAAAATTACATACATATAATTTACATATTTTGTTCCCACCGATATATTTAGTACTGGTAGTGTATTTTTCTATTCTTGGCCTTTAATTATTCCACTCGCTAATAGCATTGTAATATAAACCGTAAACACCAAAAATTAAAATGGAATTTGACTAGCATCATATTCGTTAGTGTTTTCATTTAAAAAACGATTTTTCCTTTAAAAGTGTAATTATGTTAATTTAGAAACAAAAATGTCTACGTTGTATATATTTGTTTGAATTTTAATATACAAACTATAGTATTCTGTAAAATGCTAAAAACATGTTTACAAAACTGTTAAATTTAATAGCGAGAAATAGTTTACTACGAATAACCAATTTTTACTGTAATAACGTGATATGCTTATCGGAATATTTGTATCGAACTGTACGCTAGGGTATTTTATAAGTATCGGATATAAAAAGCCTCGTGGGAAATAAGTGAACTGAATTTTTCGCAGCGCACTTAATACTGCAAAATTGAATCGATTCGGTCAGTGAATTCTGTGAAATCGAATCGTAAATATATCGAACTATCGAATGTTTCTTTTATAAATTATATGACACTTCATAGAGTGACATTTAGAATTTGTATTGTACTACATACGTATAATGTAACATAAGCTATTTCAAATAGTCTCTAGCATCTAGTTGTATGTTAAAAAAGTTTTTCAGGTTTTAGGTTAATACCGCAATCTACTATATCATTACATAGTATAAAACAAACTCCCCTAACGCGTCTGTCTGTCTATCTGTTCGCGATAAACTCAAAAACTACTGGACCTATTTTCATGCGGTTTTGACCAGTAGATAAAGTGATTCATGAGGATGGTTTTGGTATATAATTTCAAAAGGTATTTTCTTATTATCAGGGCGGGACAACGTCTGCCGTGCCTGCCAGTCTATACATATAATAATTATGTAAATCTAACGTGTCTTTACTTTATAGATATTTGTGAAAAAAAATGTTGCAGATGTCTTGGAATAATTAATAAAATATCTTAATATATTTAAATCATTTTTAGAAATGTCTGCCTGTCTGTTTGAACACGCATCACTGCTAAAAGATTGCATTTACAATAAAACCTCACCATATTCTCGAGTAACGTTTAGTTTTGGTTTCATTAAAATCGGTTCACTCTAGCAAAAAGTATTGTAATTTTAATGATGACACCACTTAAGTAAAAGAGAAAAGTAGATAAGTAAAGGGACTTAATACATTCATATGATTCTATTAGTTACTGTTTTTTTACATCAAGCTGCTTAGTGGGAGGCCCAGGATCTTCTTTCTGGGCCGGCCGTCGGGGCGACATGCGGAGTGCCTCGTCATCCCTTGTCCCCCATCGTGGCGGTTGCGGGCACCCATTGGGTTTTAGTCCGTCCGAGTCGGACATAACCCACTCTCTCCCCCGGGAGGGTGGTGTATCGAGTAAGATTTCCCCATGTAAAAAAAAGAAAGGCTGTAAGTTTTAGGGTGTAAGGGGTGTCGAATAACAATACTTATATAGGACTTGAGACACCCAAGCCAACCTCACCTGCACGTGGTGCACCCTGCTGAATAACGAACGAGGCAATGGCGATAGCGGGGTGGTAAGGTTTTATAGCCTGACTGGGTCGCAACCACCATGTATGTGGCCAAAAAGTCCGTCGTAGTGATTCGCTTTTGCGGGTCGCGTTTCGAGATAAGCCTGTGCATATCTAGCTTTTCGCAGGCCGGCATGACCTGGCGACTGGCGATGGATAGTGTGTCACTCGGTGGTCGCCATTGTTTTTAGATTGTACTGTGCTTACCATCAGGCATAGTGCAGTCACTTTGCCGTGCTACAATAAAAAAAGGCACCACATGGACGGAGTGGCGAGCACAGCTGGTTAATAAATATTTACTTACACTAATATAATACTAATTACGACGTACTTCTTACCATACTATGGATTCACCGTGCGGGTGCCGGGTCCATCGCGTGGTAGCGCGAGAAACTCCGAGTAGTTCCCGGGACTTGTGACACGGGTATAGGTTTAAGGGGCCCCTTTCCAATGTACATTAACACTCACTTTAACTACTCGTGTTTCTCTCCCTGCCTATCCAAATCTGGTATGAACCTGCTAATGGGGCTTTAGAGGCTCGTTCTATTATAGGTCTTTCAGCAGGCTATAGAGAGATTTTGCTGGTATTCTTCTCGCTCTCACTTATACGGCATATAGATTAACTATATAACCGTTTTTAGTCAACTCGTTTACAAAGTCGTAATACCTGTCCAGCTTTATCTCGTGGTCCTTAGGAATATTAATTTCCCATGTAACGGTCAGCTCGACAAGTACCACGCGCTTTGTATCTTTAGAAAAAAGAAATATGTCCGGTCTGGATGACGAAACGCACACATCTTCTGGGATTTTATAGTGCTTTTCATACGTGTCCGTTAAAATGGTCCAATCGGAAGCTGCATCCAAGATTGAGTAAGGCTTGTTCTTAGAATTTATTGAGCCTTCTTTTATAAAGTTAATATGTCTTTTGTTTGTGGTCAATCCTTTTTAGGCTCTACCTACTGAAATACTTATGGCTTCTCGTATGATTCGAAGAAGTCTGTCATAATATTGCCGTTTTTCATGTACTTTAATAATGTTATTTAGTATTTATTCCCTTTATATTAGTGATGAGTACTTATATTTTCCCTTAAAATTATGATTTTCTTCCTTCCGACGTGTACGATCCTCGAGAAAGTAATTTAAAGTCGAGATAATTATCTTTGTTTTAAATTGAAGCTGAAAAACAGCGCGATCATAAACAAAAGAGACTCGCCTAAACTGAACACAAGTCATTACGGGCCGCGGAAGAGGGAACGTACAAAATTTCCCTACAATTTAATTTCACGAGACACGGCTTTTATACACTTTGGCGTCTCTTAACATCTCAGAAGGTTATTTTTATTTTAACCCCTCTCGCTTATAATATGATATTCATTTATTTCATTTCCCACCGGAAGGCGCGCGGGGAGCGCCCGCCTACGGAGGAAACAAAGTCATTTCCGAGAAGACACGCGACCACGTTGGATCGCGTCGGCTTGTAATGCCGGTTATACACGGACGATAATCATCCATTAAATATACTTCTATACTATGTAATATATATAATAATATTATAAAGAAGTAAAGTTTTTGAGTTTGTGACGTTGTAGGGGGTAATCTCAGGAACCACTGGTCCGATTAAGAAAATTATTTCAGTGTTATATAGCTCATTTATCAAGGAAGGTTATAGGCTATATATTATCACGCTAAGATCAATAGAAGCAGAGCACCAATGAAGAATGTTTCAAATTCGTTTTTTTCCCTTTTGAGAGCTTCCGCTGCGTGTTATCGTTAGCCCATCGCTATTCCACGCGGATGAAGTCGCGGGCTGAGGCTAGTAATAATATATAAACATTATATATTTTTAACTAAAAGCAATACTCTCTTAATAAAACACTAATATATCTCGAGGTCTTTTTCATTTACTGTTTCCCGCCCTCAGTCCCCGATACCCTGCGCTGCGCCACCCGCAGCGGCTACTTCTTTCCCGCTTAACTTACTTGCTTACCTACAATTCGTATCATAATTACTCAGATCCTAAGGTTCACAACATAATCTTATATAGTATATAACCTTCTTTAACAAAAAGACTATAAAAAGTAAGAAAAAGTTGTTCATCTTTTATAGGTAAATCTAAAGATTAACGCGTTCCAACAATTATTTTTTTAAATCTTGTGAGCTGTACATACATATAGATAAACCGGAAATATAATATGTTCATTTATAATTATCATTATCTTTAATCATTTAACTAATATAATTTAGTTGATATAATCTCCAGTCCACATATACGGATATATGAAAACATAATTTGGAAGATTTGGCGACAATTATTAATGTTTATGCCTTTAAAACAGAGCCATATAAAAAATTATCCCAAATTAACGATGAGATGAATAAGCTTTTCGTTTAATTTGAAGATTAACTGTAGCTCGTACTATTACAAAGAACGCGTCCAGTATTTACAGTGTATATAATTAAAAAAGAATAAAGAAAAGCATAAACGAAATATATAATTCAAGCATTCGTTTGCATCGCCCTTTGTCAAAGCAAAGGGACGTGGTTTCTCAGACGCGTCGATTTAGCATTCCAACTGAATTTGACGTTCGCAATGTTTATTACCTACCCACACTGCGTTCCCTTTTGTTAGGAGCTTTTTGTGGTATAATTTATCTAATTTGGAACAAAAGGGAATTATTCCCCGTTACATTCACTCGATTCGACTTACGGCTGTCTCGAAATCTTTTTAAGAGATTCTACTCTTATTTTTAAAGGAAAAGAAATATTACTTAAGTCACTTAAGGTCTAACGGTGTAACGTTATACTGTAGTAAGTAAGGTTCTTCTAAAAGTTTGATGAAAAATTCTTATCTTGTCGAGAATGTTTATGAAAAATTTCGCCTCCTTTTAATCTGAAACCTTTCTCGGGGAAATCTCTTTTCTTATAATTAGATACATTTCGGTAACTTGATTAATTAAAGTTAAAGTTATAAATAACAAAGGGAAACGTTATCTGACGGGGTTACAAAGTTTTCCCATAAGAAAAATATACTTTGTACGTGTAGGAAAAAATATCGACGAGGATGGGATTCGAACCCACGCGTGCAGAGCACATTGGATTAGCAGTCCAACGCCTTAACCTCTCGGCCACCTCGTCACGTTCGGCTGTTATGAAATTAAGATATTGTATAAGTTGAAGAGAAAAAATAAAAGTGTTTGTTCAGTTATTCATTTCGTATTCGTCTGGTGATTTTGGTTATTCATCTGTGTTCATGATTTAGTTTATATGGTAATCTTAATTTGTGGTTCATTTATTTGACTTTTAATCTAATAATAGGTTGAGTTAATTTTGGATTTTTAATATTCAAAATGGTGTAAAAATATACGTTATATACTTCCCATTTTAACTATTATTATAAATGCGAATGTCAATTTGTTTGTTTGTTATGCTATTACTTTTTATGTACTTAACTGATTATCATAAAAGGTTGCGGGAAAAAGTATAAAAGATACCCATCTTTAACCCAGAAAAAAAAACTATTCCCGAGGTAAGTGAATGCGAGCGAAGTCGCGGGTAAAAGTTGAACGTCTATAAAAATTAATATGATAGTCCACGTTGATTACTTAAACTGTCAGGTTTATCGTCACTTAAAGGATAACAACGCGACATAAAACAGCGTAAGTCACATATCTTTGTGAGAACTTCTGTACGTCAGTCTGTTCGTCAGTAGTTCACACGTCATACGTAGTTCGTCAGTACATTCACACCTAGTTAGTGAGTAGCTGTTTCGATGGGGATCTGTTTCTTAATTCATTTTTTTTTAAATTAAACTTGTGTAAGTTTTTTTATTATACTTTATTGGTTTTGGCATTTGAACACGATCTAAGGTCTAAGATGGTAAACACCCTAAACGGGGCTGGTTTTAACAACACACACGGCAACAGTGAAACATAGGCTGGAAATAAGAAGAACATTCATACTTTTTAAGATGCTGGAATATAATGTTACGGTTGATGTATGGTATAACTCGGCTCCATGTTATCCGCAACGAATACGTGCAAGGCATCCTAAGAGTGCGCGATATTGCTGATAAGATTCAGGAAAATAGGATGCGATGGTATTGTTATATAAATAGAAAGTCACTAGCCTACGTAGGGAACTTAGTACTATAACTGTCCCTTCCTGGTCGAAGATCCCGAGGCAGGCCCAAAAACAAATTGGAAAGGTGTAGTGTTGAATTATTTGAAGGAGTGCAAAGCTTACGAAGGTGATATCAAGAAGGGAAGAGAGAGAGTGCTAGCTAGCCAGGAGGACTTAGGAAGCCCTATCACCAATAATATATGTCAGCCATCAGCTTTAAAGGTGATATAATGAGCTAAGTGGACAAGTAAATACATACGGCCATTGTAAGAATCGATTGAAAAATGGAATGTCAATAAGTGTGAGCCGTTTTCCCGCCACGCCGGTGTCCACTTAACGTCGCTCCGGCTTCCGGACACAAACGTGAAATGCCCCACCGTATGGGGACACTACAAACCGGAACGAGACAGCAGCTTAAATGTAGGGTCGTCAAATTCTCATCTGAAGTTGGTTTTCAATCTTTATATAAATTAAAATCAATTCCCGAATGTATGTAAGGGTATATAATTCTTTGTTGTGTTTGTAATTGACAGGACGAGTTTTGTGTGAAAGAAAATGTTTGAAGTATCGGATAAGATACGGATAATAATACTGAAAAGGGAAAAGTTAAGGTTACAAAGCCTCCATATAAAGAGTGAGTGAGTAAGTGTGACAGAAGATAGTAGGGAGATCTTCACTATAATAGTATTGGAATATTAATGTTTAGCTGCCGTTATTTTATTACATGGTCGTACTGTGAAAGGAAGATTTAATCTCATTTCTTCATTAGTACATTCGTACGAAGCCGGGGAAACATCTTATTGAAACAAAAGACATGACTTGGCGGCAAAGCCAGAATCAATCTAGATGTAGTTGGTTACTTGGTAGTTATATGGTACAAGATGGGATTGTCGTAGAGTTATAAATAACTCGCTTATATGGAGACATGTCTAAAATTAATAATATATTGTTTGTACTTTAGTTGTTTAAACTTTTAATATAATAAATACAAGTTTGAACAATGACTGTACAAATAAACTTAACCTATATTTGTGTACAATTATAATTATTTGCTGATTTAAAAAAATATGTACATTTAGATTTGTATATTTATTTATCATTTTACATTATAAATTATTTTAACACTGTGATCCTTTTATTTGTTTTTCTATGGTTTTATCGATAAAAATGTGAAAACAATGAGTGACAACCCTAATACATAGGTGTAGGAGTGCCTTTCGAAATCCAAGCGTAAATTCCTTGTTGCAAGGATTGTATGGATACCTTAGCAATATAACGAAAAATGCAACTATTAAAGTTCCTTTTAAGAATTGTTCTATTATATGTGTGGTGCTTGTTTAGTGATATTAAATTATCTTTGGTTTTTAAATAGTTGAAGATAAAATATGTAAATTTAAGACAATATATTTTAAACGCGTTAAGAGTAAATCTAATGTTAAATGTTATCTGTAAATCATATTTGTAGTAAACTAGTTTCGTTTGCGACATCGCTCGCGTTAATGTAGTTTTGATATATCCCTTGGGAACATGATTTTTTTGTCAAGCAGGAAGGTACCCTATATCCCATTATATATACGCGTCAACGTGTATGCAATTTTTTATGAAGATAGGTTGAGTAGTTAAGACGTGAAAGCGTAACGAATAAACAAACAAACAAACAAACTCACTTTCGCATTTATAATGATAAAATATTAAAAAAAAACTGCTTTTTCATTGTTATGAAAGATTATCTGTCCTGAAGAATCATCTTGGGGGTTTTTTTTTATAGTAGCATGGTAAAATGACTGCACTATGCCTGATGGTAAGCACAGTACAATCCAAAAACAAAGGCGACCACCGAGTGACACACTATCCATCGCCGGTCGCCGCTGTCATGCCGGCCTGTGAAAAGCCGGATATGCACAGGCTGATCCCGAAACGCCACCCACAGAAGCGAATCACTAAGACGGGCTTTTTCACCATATACATGGGGGTTGCGACCCAGGCAGGCTGTAAAACCCTACCATCTCGCTTTCGCCATTGTCTCGTTCGTTATTCAGCAGGGTGCACCACGTGCAGGTGAGGTTGGCTTGGTTGTCTCAAGTCTTATGATGTTATTCCACAACCCTTGCACCCCAAAATTGTGGAGCAGGTGTTATTACGTGTTGCTACTACTTTTCTCATATCAGAATGAGTTCCGTCCATCCACAACGGAGACATATATGACGGTGGTATTTCCACAATCGTATCGAAGTTCACGCAGATTCTCAGGCTGTTCTTTTAGACAAATATTCCGAGTGAATTGTGCAGTAGAATTCTTTGTAGACTTACTATAATGTAGCAGTTTAATTTATCCAATCCAGCTTGTAGCGTAAACATTTCGTAAATCTGTTAACGAAACACCAACTTAGCCGGAGTCACTGTCATAGTAAAATGCGTTAAACGAAATAGAAGATTTAGAAAGGATACTCACAGATGGGGTTACAACTAACTTGTTTATAAGAAAACTTTTAAAGCCTATCAAAATATTACGCTTCTCTCTACTCTTCTTTGTTCTGTGCGCGTTGTATTCCAACGAAGGTTATTTGTTTAAAGCTCTTCAAAAATTACTGTTATTATCTATAATATATTGTGGAGATTATTGGGAGGAATGTTTAACAAGGTTCCGAACGAAATTCTGAGAGGAAAGATGTGAGTTTAACCCCAGAATCCCGCAATAATAATATGTCTCAAGTTTTTGTCTAACTTTGTTCAGGCTGGTTATTAATTTCCTTATTTTTTTAGGGCGGCTCGAAAAGGATTGTCGGGTTATGTGTATTTGCTTAGGTCTTGCGAGGAGGTGCATGTTTAATGAAATACGTTTTCTCTTTGTTCGTGGGACTTTTGTCGTTTGTTGCGCCACAGTTTTCGTATAATAGAAGCGGCCCGTTGTTTTGAATAAAGTATTGGTTCTTTACAATCGGTTGTACCCTGACACACGTATTGGTACTACAAAGGTAGTATATTAATTGCAATTTATTTTTATTGTTTTCACTTGTTTAGAAAACCAACAAGCTCTATTGGATTCACATCTCTATAGATGTTCTGTATCCAAAGCAGCGTTTATGTATCATAAGTTATCATAAGTTTATCGCATAACTATAACGACGTATGTATATTGGGAATTTTTGCGGGACGGTTTTGAACGCTAATTTTATTTGACACCGTGTGTCTTGGGTTTTTATATGCCAATGTTCTCATGTCATATACATATTTTTATTAAAATATTCTGTCGTTCTTGATCGACTGAAGAATTTCATAATATAGATGAGACATATATTATATACTAGTATCTTCCCACGGCTCCACGTTTTTAAGCAATAATTATTTTCAACTTTACTTCATGCTATTAAAATTTGTTTATCTTTTATCATTTCTAAAACGATACCTGATAATTTTTAAAGCGGTAAACTCAGTTTTTTGTTCGAACTATCTCGGAGTTCGTCGAATATACTGCAGTCTATTTTCTGAACCATGACAACAAAGAATTAAAAACGTAGAGTTCGTATTATTCAAATAATGGAAATAGTTTAAGGATTTCTATTTATATCTGTTATCATCAGGCCTCTTCGATCTTACATACACAGTAAAAAAATATATTATTTAATTTTGAATGTGTCATGTGAACGTGTAATTTATCAATCTTTAAATTTTATAATCATTTGAAAAAAGAATGAAATCAAAACAAAATTAAATATTGAACTACAAAATTAAAGATATACCTAATAGATTACATTTTATCAATGGGATAAAGTAAATAATATATCGTTTTCATAGATAAGAACTTATAAGTGTCAGAAAAATCGATCGATGATAATCTTTGGAACAACTACCTAATTAATTGTTATTTATGTTTAAAGAAATGTAACGTAAATTATAGCGTTCCGACACTAAAACACACCTGTCATTCGTGTATGTACACGTGAATGGTATGCAAATTATCGAGTACGTTTGTCGTGACGCGTGTCAATATTATGCCGTTTACAACGTCGCTGATGGCAACTGATTGGCTTCTCATTTGGGCCGATTGTGTACCACGAATATGTAATCACCGTCATTCGCTTTGAACGCCGCCGTCGCAAGTTCTGTATCCACAGTTCTAAGTTCCATGATTTTATATTCAAATTAGCTGTGCCCGCGACTCTGTCCGCGTGGAATCTAATGTAAAAATCGACTTTTTTTCTCGCATTTAAGTCACGTCGTCATTAAAATTACAATAACTTTTGATAGAGTGAACCGATTTTATTTAAACTAAAACTAAATGTTACTCGATGTTATGCTTTATGATTTTCTCGTGTGAGGTTTTATCGTGAACGCAGTACTTTAGCAGTGATGCGTGTTCAAACATACAAACATACAGAAAGACAGACATTTATGAAAATGATTGAAATGTATTTTATTACTTATTCCAAAATACCTTCAAATTTTTTTTTAATAAATCTAAAAAGTACAGGCACGTTAGTTAGATTCACATTTTTATTTTATGTATTAGCTTAGACTTGTTTGTATGTATCTTGAAGAGTATTTGGTACGAAGGTAATCGGATATGAAAGGGTATGGATGGATTGTGTGAGGAATTATATCTACCCAAAAGGGAGAATACTGAAAGGAGAACAGATAGAATGTGGAAGAAGAAAACATGTTATGTTTGTGGTCGATTGGTTTCACCAGTGGAATGTCAACTGGGACTGTTCGGATCGGTTCGAAAGAAACAAAGAATTTTTTGCAGTTTGCGTACATTTAATAATTAAATTGGTGACACTATCGGCAGACTGTGCAGGAAAACATTACGGGAAACCCGAGTCTAAGTGATGTTCTTGTAGTTCACATACGGTGGTATGTGGGAAAATATTCTGAAAATGCTTGGAGTTTGATATCGCCGGTATGTCTTGAGCATGCGTGGTGATTATGCCCGATGCTATTTCGGGAAGAGGTCTATAGCTCTGCAACAGAACTCTTACAGGCTGAATACTATAATTGGCAATAATAATTGGTTTATGAAGTAATCATTGTATATTCTGGAATAATATAAATCTTATAAAATTTAACATGTATTGGTTAATTTAAGTTAATCAATATTTTTTTCTTGTCACATTTTCTGTAACAGTAGATTATCGCGGTGATAATGAGATATAATAGAGTTTTGATATGATATAAACTTCAATAGAGATTTCGTAGAACTTAGAGTAAACAAGCTTATATAAATGTTGGCTTTAAGTACTGTTTCCGTGAAGTTTACTTAATAGTATAAATTATAATTCAAACGCTGAAATACTATATTAATTGACTTATTATATAAGGTAACAATTTTTCATCAAATGTAGATTTAAATATGTATAGCTCATGTGTTCATAGTTTGAACGGAGTTATGAGAAGAAATTATTTTAATATAACATTTGTTCGTTATGTACAGAATCCCAAATAAGTAATACAATACATACAGTCTCTATGCTAGTCGCATGCCACTTACCATTGTATTCTAGGCATGCGATTGACTTAATAGATAGTTATGCTTATAAAGTGTGCACATAATATGCTCCTTATAATGTTATGTTGTTGCTCAGGTACTAAATGTTCTATTTGAATTAATTATATAATTGTGAGCAGTATTGTAGTCCGGTGAAGCTGTTGAGACCTTGCAAGGTCAATAGCGTAGTCAGTTCGAAAAAAAAGAGCAGTATTATGGTTTTCTGATTGAGTCATTATTACTTCAACATTTCATCGATTTTAAACTACCTCTATTCATTTTTATCCTACTATCTACTACTATCCTAGTCAACTCCTCTATCTGCTACTAAAAATTTGGTCCAAATCGATTTAACAGTGTCGGAAATTAACGTGTATTAAGAAACTAAACTAGAAACATATACTATTTGCAATATTTCAGACTATAGACTGCTGGGCCAAAGCCTTTTCTCCGAGAACAGATACTAGAGTAATCACCACGTCAGCGCACGATATTGGCGATTTCAAGCGCACAAATTTATGTTTCCACAGGACGTTTTCCTTCATCGTCAGATTCATAGTGTTAACGATTAATATATCTACACGTATTTCATAAAAATCGTTGGTAGGTATGTACCCGTGTGAGTTTAAACCCGTGGACGTGGGGATATTCCGCCGGTACCAAACATAAAGATGTACATACATGAAGATTAAGCGTTTTTTTTTATTTTACTAATTTATGAATAGCTCGCGGGGCCCACAAGATTTTTAACGACTAAGGATTCTGGTTTTGAATTGTGACTATTGAAACATGACGATAGCCTTTTGTTGGCAAATCTTTAACTACACGGTAGATACAGATTGGGAAATATCTTAAATCCTTGCTATGACATAATTCCTTTAGCAAAATCACGTATGACTCGTTTGTACAATGAGCTCGCATCCAAGCACATCTCTTTAGACATATTTGACCGTCGAGCTTTTATATCCAAAAGAATAATTAAACTCATTTTATAACCATGGCTATTTACACAACATTCAGTAAATTATATTTCAATATTGTTGATTATATTGTTCCCATTTTGTTTTCTTTTCCATAGGTTAATTTTTCGATTTTATAAATGTATTCATTTTCGTTTCTTTTCCATGGTTATTTTTAGTTTTTGTAGATGTAATTCATTTTCACTGTTTCATTTATTATTGTTCAATTTTTTTCTTTTTTCAAACGTTGATCAATATTTAATGTTACATGATTTATTATTTCAATATTAATAGTAGTGGAAGTCGTTTCGATATGATAAAGCATTGTGGGTTTTTAACCGACGAAAAAAACGGAGGAGGTTCTCAAGTCAACGCGTATATACCTTCTTTATATATAAATTTATTCTGTGCGTGTGTATGTCACTGAACTCCTCCTAAACGAAACCGATTTTGATGAAATTTCGTGTACGTGTTCCAGTGGATCCGAGAATGGTTTAGACAATTGGACCCGGTAGGTGGCGCTGCGGTTGACTTTTAGGATTTTTTTTATTATAAAGGCAGGACAACGTCCGCCGGGCCCGCTAGTATATATATATATTTTATGTATGACCATGCGTAACTTTTTACAGGGTAGTCCGATATTATTGACAAGAGTATACCCGGAAGGTAGTCACATATAAATTTTGGAAAAAATTCCAATCCTAAGGGTACGAAAACAGAGAATGATTGATTTTTCACTCACTAATTATATCTATGTTCACGCATAACTTTTGACAAAATAGTCCGACTTTGATAATTATTTTTTCAGTCTATTATGCTCCTTCTTATTATTGTTATTATATTATTCATTGAAATGTTGACTGTATATTAAAATTTTAAGTTTTGGGTGTTCTACAATTGAAAAATGATTTCATCATCAGCATACCAAAACTAACATTTCCATCTAACAAGTAATTCAATTGTTGAATACAGATAACGATTTACGTTCTCCGCCAGTGTGCCATTAAGATAATCTCTCTGTTATCATACATATGTGACCTCATTGAATACAGACCGAATCGAAACGTTCGTCTCAAATGCTGATAACGTTATTGTTATTGGCGATTAATGAAAAATAACGGTTATCTGCGACCTTTGGTAATAATTAAGCGGCGTATTAATATCATTCTATTTCTCCTTTATTATCTCGTGCTTGCGTCTTTGTCTGTTGAGATTGCGTATCGTATACAAGATTTATAATGTGACTGTCGAAATGGTCTACTACGAGTCAAAGATATATGCCTTTAATCATCTTTCCAGTATATAAAGCAAATTGTCACCGCGCTTGGACAGTCGAGCTGAACAATAGGTATCTGGTTTTTTTTCGTCTGGTTTTTGTTTTTATTTTCGAATGGAAACGGTTTTAAATTTTAAGTTAGTAGTAATAAACGGGCCTTAATACCATTTTTTTTTATTGTAGCACGGCAAAGTGACTGCACTGTGCCTGATGGTAAGCACAGTACAATCCAAAAACAACGGCGACCACCGAGAGATACCTCCTCCGGCGGTCGTCGCTGTCATGCCGGCCTGCGTAAATGTCTCTTCATGTTATGAAACCATGTTATGGTTTCATCGTAGTGTGTCTTCAGTGAAAGCTCCGGCTTATTAACAAAGATTTGAAAGTACGTCAACCGATGCCAAGGCTAAATATGCTAACCACTGAGCCACCATCGCTTCAAAGCCGTCATCGAATGATTATAATCCATGAAAAGAAGAAGTATTGTGATTGTAGGTTTAAGAGCTGTTATATAAAATATTCTTCATTATTTAAATTTTATATTCGTTTATGTTTAACAAAATTTAAAAATAATTAGATTGACATAAAAAAATCTTCTACTACCTATCGAAGTCAATGGGTTTTATTTCTCAAGCCTCTCTCAGACAAGGGATTCCGGAAATTAAGCGAATGACGGTCCGGTCTCTAAAACACGATCGAAAATTTCAATCAACGGGCGAAAAACAAAATTCCTCGAAGCGCCGCCGGTATTGTTATCGCTCACCTATAGTCACGCCATTTTCCCTTCCACTTTCGTTTCACATCACGCAGGTGCCAACTCCCAATAAAACATGTAGCCCGGACCGACGCTCGCAATCCCCCCCGGGGCGGTTACTAATGCAGATTGCGTTCAGAAGGTCATATCTAAATCACGGGATAGAGCATAACGTCAGTACTTTATCTTAACTCAGCACCTGCCCGCTAACGCCCCCGACCCCCCCGGACCTCTTGAGTTATATCGTCGGTTCTCCTTTTGTTGTTTACGAATGAGTTTTTCACATTTTCGTCGGCCGCGGCCCCCGTTCGACACACCTGGCTCCCGTACCGACGCCCCCTCCCAAACCCCGCTGTAATATTTATTGTACTCATTTTATGTATATTGTGAGCGAATAGTACGGCACAATGTTGGGAACTTATCGCGTCTAATGTTCCGTTATTTTTTTTTTTCCCCCAGCCGCCCCGAGACGAGTATGATGTTTTTATTATAAACACGTGTCAGGACTGGGGAATATTTGCGGATGTTAAGATGATGGGCGCTTGTGATGTACGGCGTTTCGTTTATGCGGTAACACACGTATTCCTTTGAATGTTTGATTGATGGAAAACCTTACATTCGTTGGGTGTTTATTCGGAACGACTGTTCCCGTTATTACATTTGCAAGGTATTTCGATTCTGCTCGGCCTGTCAGAAGCATGTTTTGTCGGAAATAGATTAAGTTCAGAGTCTCGAGTAAACACCGTTCGGACGTTTCTCGTTTCATAGTTTCAGAATATTTTCTTTCTTGTTTATTTACGATTTCGATATTACCTTTGTAACTTATAACTGTTATAAAACATATTTTTATGTTTTATTTAGACATTTCGATTATATTCCTATTTGAATAATAGATCTGTCTTCAATAGTTATTACGTACATTTTATATGGGTGTCGTACAGTCGTTAAATTGATCGAAGTTAATCCACTCGGCTTTTGTCAAGTACCGATATATTTGTTGTTGAATACTATGAAGATAAATACATTAAAAGCTACAAATAGAATAAGTATTTATTATGAATATCGACGGTCGAAAGGATAATAAGTTATGTGCAGTTTGTTAAATGTACATATTTAGCCATTTAGTTTTACTCGGTCAGTATCATAAATTTGAAAGTGGTATTATGTGGCGTATATATGGTTACTATTGTCCACCTTTCTTTGTCTGTCCTTACTAATTTTGTAAATGGAAATGTGTGTTTGTTTGTTAGGCTTTCACTGCTTAACTACTGAACCGTCCATAAAAAAAAATTTGCATACATATTATTAGAAGTACAGAAAAGGGCATACGGAACCTTTTATATTTGAAAAAATTGAGCCGTCACGGGACACCTGGCAGATGTGAAACATCGAAATATTGTTTTGTATATGTTATATACTTATAAAACATATTTTTATGTTTTATTTAGACATTTCGATTATATTCCTATTTGAATAATAGATCTGTCTTCAATAGTTATTACGTACATTTTATATGGGTGTCGTACAGTCGTTAAATTGATCGAAGTTAATCCACTCCGCTTTTGTCAAGTACCGATATATTTATTGTTGAATACTATGAAGATAAATACATTAAAAGCTACAAATGGAATAAGTATTTATTATGAATATCGATGGTCGAAAGGGTAATAAGTTATGTGCAGTTTGTTAAATGTACATATAGCCATTTAGTTTTACTCGGTCAGTATCATAAATTTGAATGTGGTATTATATGATGTATATATGGTTACTATTGTCTACCTTTCTTTGTCTGGCTATATCAACATAAACTATGTGCTGTCACTATCCTTAGTAATTTTATAAATGGGAATATAGGTTTGTTTGTTTGGTTGTTAGGCTTTCACTCCTTAACTACTGAACCGTACATTAGAAAATTTTGCATAGATATTATTAGAAGTACAGAAAAAGGCATACGGAACCTTTTATCTTTGAAAAAATTGAGCTGTCACGGGACACCTGGCAGATGTGAAACATCGAAATATTGTTTTGTATATGTTATATACCTAAAATAACAGATTACGTCAAGAATCAACTATGGCATAATGATAAGATAAAGTATTACAAATATGTTCCCTAAAATAATGACTAGTTATTTATTTTATTACATAAATGTTGACTTTTATTAAATACAAAAATTCAACTAGGCCCAGGCGCGGTGTTTTTGGCGGTATTTATCAAAGAGCGCTAGGTCGTGCCACGTAATACTGGTATAACGAGTGATCGACAAAACAATTTGAATCTTACGTTTATACAGATAGGGTTGCAAACATTTTTGAGTATTTCGTTAATAGTGCAAAGTTCGTGTTTGGCGTCGCCACGTCGCGTTGCGCCGCGCTAAATCGAAATCAGGCTCACCCGCGCCTATAGACTTAGGGATTTTTTTTTTAATCTGGGGAAATCTGTTATGCATACGCCACCCTCTCGGGGGAGAGGGTGGGTTATGTCCGACTCGCACAGACTAAAACCCCACGGTGTACCGACAGACCGTAATTAATGTAAATAATGCTATCTAATGTAAAATTACATTACAGTTTTGAGTGAATTTATTCACTGACTGTGAAGCAGTTAATCAAGCGTAGTTTTACATGATAATTTTCGCTCGACCGGAAACATTTTGTCAACTGTTGTATTTACGACAACGTGAAACTTAAATCCAGCGTTGTTTGCATTCGCGCTTCAGAAAATTAGGGTTGGCGCTTGCGGGATCGTTATAGTTTTCATTTCACAAAGTACCTACCGTCCGCCAACTAGTGGAACGTTGTTAGCGCACTCCGAACTGTGTACAGTAAATAACTGAATACCAGCAAAGAGATTAAAGCGTATAGAGTGTCCGCAAATGAAATATTCACGACGTTTAAATATAAAATACGTACGGAAATGTGAGTTTATTCTGAATCGTTTTGGTTGATTAATATTATAAATGGGACTGTAAGTTTGTTTGTTTCTTACAAAGCGTATTGCGAAGCTATATTGAAGCGTCATTCTCTAGACGGTCTAAATTTAGCGTGTTTACAATCGTAATAGCAAAATAAAAATATGCTATCAGTTGAGATTGTGTTCAGACGCTAAGAATTCATAAAGTATGTTTTTTTGCATATACGGGCATAGTGTACCACTGATTAAGCAAAAACTATTGTACCCAAGGGATAGTTCAAATCTAGATTAATGTGAGAGTAGCCGCAGGCAAAAGCTAGTTCAAATATAATACATTAATATTCGTGATTTAATATTCATATCGGGTAACTAAAGGATATAAACTTTTTTATTGTAGTACGACAAAGTGACGACACTGCCTGAGTGAGTATACAATACGGTCTAAATAAAACATGGATCAACGAGAGATCGATCGCTAATGTTATGGCGGCTTGCATATCCTGTGGATTCCTGGCTATGCATAGGTTGATCCCGCGACATACTAAAAGACAGTCATTATGACGGTCTTATAATTTATCTATGTGGTTGTCGCAACCTAATACGGATACCCTCTTGCATTCCGCTCGGTTACTGCCTATACTCTTGCAGAATCTATACTAATATTATAAAGAGGTAAAGTTTGTGAATTTGTGACGTTGTAGACGGTAACTTCAGGAACTATCGGTCCGATATGAAAAATTCTTTCAGTGTTATATAGCTCATTTATCTTGGAAGGTTATAGGCTATATATCATCACGCTTAGCTAAATAGGAGCGGAGCACCAATGAAGAACGTTTCAAAATCGGTTTTTTTTTCCTCTTGAGAGCTTCCGGTGTATGTTAGCGTTAGCCCAAAGTAACTATTCCACGTGAACGAAGTCGCGGGCAGATGCTAGTACCTTATAATTTACAACAGTCTAGTAATTTAACTTTGACCTAGACGGTATAATAGTTGTTAACTGGCAATTGGTACACGTGAGCTATGATTTTGTATTCTGTTTTATTAATAACAGTATATATTAGTTTAACGGTCTAAATAAAACATGGATCAACGAGAGATCGATCGCTAATGTTATGGCGGGTTGCACACCCTCTGGATTCCTGGCTATGCATGGGTTGATCCCGCGACATACTAAAAGACAGTCATTATGACGGTCTTATCATTTATATGTGTGGTTGTCGCAACCTAATACGGATGGGTATCCTGCACTACGCTCGGTTACTGCAGAACTTGCAGAATCTATACTAATTCTAGCGGACCTGGCGGACGTTGTCCTGCCTTGATAATAAAAAAAATCCTAAAAGTCAACCGCAACGCCACCTACCGGGGCCAATTGTGAATCTAAACCATTCTCGGATCCACTGGAACACGCACACAAAGTTTTATTAAAGTCGTTCCAGTTGTTTAGGAGGAATTCAGTGACATACACATCACACAGAAGAAATTTATATTTAAAGAGGTAAAGTTTGTGACGTTGTAGAGGGTAATTCCAGGAACTATCGGTCTGATTTGAAAAATTGTTTCTGTGTTATATAGCTCATTTATCTAGGAAGGTTATATATACTATATATCATCACGCTTAGATCAATACGAGTGGAGCACTAATGAATAATGTTTCAAAATCGGGGATATTTTTCCTCTTGAGAGCTTCCGTTGTGTGTTAGCGTTAGCCCAAAGTATCTATTCCACGCGGACGAAGTCGCGGGCAGAGGCTAGTACCTTATAATTTACAACAATCTAGTAATTTAACGCTGACCTAGACGGTATAATAGTTGTCAACTGGCAATTGATACACGTGAGCTAAGATTTTGTATTCTGTTTTATTAATAACAGTATATATTAGTTTAATATCTATGCTGCACAGAGTGTTTGTTCGGCGAGCATCGAACAAACACGATATATTTGCGTACGGCCGTTTTGTTTGCACCTACATTAATTAATGAAATTATATTTGATATTTGCATGTGTTTGTTTTTATGAAATTATTAGCTTTTACCGGCGGCTTCGATCGAGTTATTGTGAAATTTTGTGTAGCCTCGAAATCACTAATTTTGTCTGGATGAAATGTTAAGGCGAGAAAGCATAGCAAATAAATAAACAATCACAAAGATATTATAAGAATAATATCATTGAAATAAACTCTCATTCGCATTTAGGGCGCGCTGAAATTTTCCGGAAAGAATAATAAAAAAATACTTTGAATGGTCGTAAATGAATTTATTATCTCTCAAAATTATCACCTCAAGCTTGAATGCATTTTTTCATATGAATAAACCAATTTTGCAAACATTCATGGCTTAACTTTAACATATCCACTGTGGTGACCTCCTTTTTGTCGCGAAAATAAAACTTGAAAAGAATAAAAGTATGTATGTGAATCGATTATTTCTCAAATTAGGGAAATAAAAATTCATTATGTCTATACTTTGGCAAGAAAGAAATAATGTTGTTACGTTTTTGATAAATAAAATGTCGCATATAATGACTCAATGAGGACCAACTTTGTTATTAATTGTTCAAAACAATAATTATATATAATCTTTACATTTTACTCATAGAGACCGTTTGTAGGTACATGACAAAACAAAATAACCAATTTCAATCAGATTAATTATTTTCTCTACAACAATTAAATATTAATATTCTCTGCAACATCGAATTATGTCAGAACGTTTAAGTAATAAATAATGCGTACACAAAGATTCTGTAAGAAATATTTATTTAAAAAAAATCCACAATATATAAAAGCTTTAGTAGATATATAAAAATACTTACAGAAAAATTTTACAGTTCACGCAAGTGGCGCCGAGGGCTCGGCTAGTACAATATAAAAGTGTGTTTTTTACGTTTCAAAAATATTGTGGATGTTACACATTCGGTGGGATAAAACCCGATTAAATTAACTAACTTTTAAAAATGCGACATAATTTTAATAGGCAAAAAAAATCGTTATATTTTTTGTAACTCTCGGACCCTAAAAGTTGAACGTGTCGGATAAAAAACCGATTTTCATCTGATATTTAAATTAAATTTAACGTACGGACCGTCCCTTTACGCGAAATTCACTTAAAGCTACTAATGTAGGAGGGCGAATATATATACATAGGTGTTATAAAATTCGTCCGATTTTACTTTGCTTAAATATTACCTCTGTATCTTTTTTATTTTTTTTATAGTAGCACGGCTATATAACTGCACTATGCCTGATGGTAAGCACAGCACAATCCAAAGACAACGGCGACCACCGAGTGACACACTATCCATCGCCGGTATCGCCATACATCTTTTTAGTTATAATATCATTAGATACAATTACAGAGCTACTGAAATGATGTCTCACAGTCATGTAGAAACCGAACGACACAAGCGCCTAAACAAAGTAAGTACATTGGGTGCTGTATACAAGGTTAGTTCGGATACAGTAGTCTGTGTGCACCACTGTGCTCGCTAATGTGCCCCAACATTAATCTAACAGATTATCCGTCCAAAGCCCTATGTTTCCTACGTTCGATTTATCGACAGGGTCACCACCTTTCGAGATTTGATATGCTTATTTATACTTTACTAGCGGGCCCGGCGGACGTTATTCCGCCCTGATAATAAGAAAATCTTGACAAATTATATACCTCTAAACGTTCCTCATGAATCACTTTATCTAACACATGAAAATACGTTCAGTAGTTTTCGAGTTTATCGTGAACAGATATACACAAATGTGGCAGAGGACTTTGTTTTATAATACGTAGGTGATAAGTATTTTATCGTTTGATCAGTATCTCATCGATGTTTCATTCATCCTTCATCGAAAGCGGCTCTTATCGAATATATTTATGTTAATAATTAAGAATGTTCGAACAATCAGGGGAATAAATACATGGCATGGTTGCGTTATTCAGAAATGATTTAAATTAAATTGAACTTCATTCATTAATAAATAAATACGAAAATACAGTCTCACACGCGGCTATCTAATTCCGAATTATGAATAGCTTATATTACGCCGATTAATCAGGTGAGAGAAATGTGTATAAATATTTAATATCCGAAAATAACAGAACAATTAAGCTCATCAAACAAATTAATTCCCGCGCGGTTAATGAACTCGCGACCGCTTACTTCAATAATAGAGTTTATTACCACAGTGGCAAGAAACCTGTCAATAGTACATTGTAAGCAAATTCAAATCGATGTTACGTACCTCTTGTCGTTATGGACGAATGAAAACAAAGTATAAGTCACATCTATTTGCCAATTGGCAAGTGTTCGTAAAGCTGAATGTGTTAAGATGAAAACTTGTTCGAATATTAAAATCAGCAATGTTTTTGTTAAAAACTTTATTCACAAAACTGTTGTAGGCGATTTTAAATTTTCGTGTATGACACGTTTAATTTCGTGCTAATAAATATAAGTTTCTACATTTTTTATGTCATAAAAAAGGTCGTTATCGACCGTTTTACGTATCGTAACCTCTTTGGTTAAAAAATATTGAAAACACCACGTCAATAAAAGTAATTATGTGTTGTGTACAGAGTCAATATATTTTTAATTAACAAGTCTTAATTCTACAGCACTACGTTTAGATCAATCGGAATGCTAAACAAAGGGCCGTGCTTGCATTTCGAATGTACCGTTATTCGTCGCTCTTGCGGTCGGAAACTGTCCAACTATCACTTGGAACGGATGAATTATAAACCGATGCTTGATTGCTGTTACATCTTGATACGTTGACTGCAATAACCATATATAGTTCTGTTTGGTAAATCGAATGATAACATTTTGCTTGTATAATGTTATATAGTCAGTATATTAAAGAGTCTACCGGTTAAACTAGTTGAATGATGATACATTTTTGTTTAGTACATTACAGAAAAGGAGGGTAATATATTAAAGCATGTATACTTTTTAGAAGGGTGTGTAGCTTAAACGGCTTGCTGGATTTTAACATATATAATGTCCTTACACCGTTACATTCATTTAAACATAGGCGAGACCAATAGAACTCAATTGAACAACTAATTTGTTGAATAAATAGTAGCTTTTTTGACTATTATTAGTTTCAGCATGAATGGGTCGGCTGGCCCGGGGTAGTACCACCCTCTCATAGAAAACCGACGTGAAGTAACAGTGCTTGCATTATTGCGTTTCGTTCGGTCAGTGAGAGCGCCGGAGACCCACCTCCCCTCCCCTCTCCTCTCCCTTTCCCTCCCCTAACCCTTCCCTCCAAAAGATGGCAACGCACTTGCGACTCCTCTGGTGTTGTTAGTGTCCATGGATGGTGGTGATCACTTAACAGCAGGTGACCCACCTGTTCGTTTGCCACCTATGACATAAAAAAAAAAAAAAAGCTTCTGCTTGCAGCTTCGTTCCAGGAATAGTACATTTGTTTCCGGATGTAACGTATCCTATGTTCTTTTCTATACTCCTGACAGTCTGTATGAAAACATTCCTGATGATCGGATGCCTATTTAAGGCGTGAAAGAGTAACAAACAAACACCCTTTCTGATTTATAATATTTTAGTAAGGATACAAAAATCAGCGACTGGTTTATCAGATATAAAGTATAATATTAGTTAAAGTGACAACCCTATCTCTTCACGGAGAAGCAGGTGAAGTATAATCGCATTATTTCAAGTCATTGAACGTCAAGTTACTTACAAGTTTTGAGAAAATGTCCAGCAGTCACGTGTGAAGACTTTGTTGTAAACTGTCCTATTCGGACATCGTAAAAAGGAGTTAATTAGCATCGGTCGGTAATTGAAGTCGGATCGTCCGTGTGGTAAGAATTCTCCCACATAGAAAATAATGCTAACAATAGATGAATTTACTTATTCGAATTTTACAATTATATAATTATATCTTTCAGAGTGGTAGAGCCATGCTGAAGCTATCATTGGTTTCAGAATGAATGGGTCGGCTCGCCCGGGGTAGTACCACCCTCTCATAGAAAACCGACGTGAAGTAACAGTGCTTGCATTGTTGCGTTTCGTTCGGTCAGTGAGAGCGACAGACGCCCACCTCCCTTCCCCAAACACGGGCTGGCAACGCACTTTCGACACCCCTGGTGTTGTTAGTGTCTATGGACGGTGGTGATCACTTAACATCAGGTGACCCACAAGATCGTTTGCCAGTTATGACATTTAAAAAAAAATTACAATTTATTAAAATAAATGACTTCCTACAGGATCTATTAGGATATTTAAAGTTTTAGGATTATTGATTAAAGGATAATAATTATGTGTATTAATATTTTAATAGATATTATCCTTTGATCAAATTGTTTCTACGTTTTTAAATAATTTAATAGATCCGGTAGGAAGTCGTTCATTTTTATTTAACGTTATGTTCTTAGTTGTAATTACTTTAGGAGCCTTGACTTATATTTTATAAAGGTTACGTACGATACATTCCTTTTACATAATTCAATGCATATTAAGTATAAATTATTACTATATTACACATACATATACACGTATTATTTCCAATTATTGTTTTTTTTTTAATTATTATTTATAGGTGTTTTAGCGTTTACCACAATCTAATCCAAATATTAATTCATGTGACCTAAGACGGCGGCATGTAAAAGTAGTAGAAACAATTTATTAAACAAAACCCTACCTACTTATTTGTTAAATTGCGACGTTTTTATAATCGGAAATTCCCGCTTACTGCACGGATTCGAACACGCTACAACTGAATTATCATCACTTTATTTTATAATTACTTCAACTCTAATAAGGGCTAAAAAGATCGGCATTCTTTACACGATTTGTGTTCATCGATATAATATTTCAATAACATTTATTAAAATCAATGTGACTAACATTTGTTTGTTTGTTTGTCATGGTGGCCTAGTGGTTTGACCGGTAGGATATCATTCCGATGTCCGCAGGGTCGCATCCCGGTATGTACCAAAGAATTTTTCGGAAGTCGCGTACATTTACTAATTTAAATTGGTAACGCTATCGGCTGACGGTGAAGGAAAACATCGTGAGGAAATCTGAACCTGAGAACTGTGCGATAACATAGAACTTTCGATTTCTCCGAGTTCGAAATCGCCAATACGTCACGACGTATCGTACGGGTTGCCGTGGTGATTATGCCCGTTCCTTCCATCGGGAAGTGGCCTATGGTCATGCAACGAATCTCTTACAGGCCGATGGTGTTTGTTTGCGGTTAGTTTATTATGATTTTATTTGTCTATGACAACTACTATGAATAAATACAATACCTTTAGTATATTTAATGGTGATATTGATTAGTACTACTATTTATCCGATACGAAATATATATAACAGTTGTTGAGGTACGTATGCTTGGTACACACACATATATGAGGGATACGGATGAGACGGCCGGTGTGTACCCGGCTGTCTCCTTACAAGATGAGGCCTGGCGGCGGCGATTTCGCTGCTGGGCCAACCGTTGGGGCGGCACGATGAAGTCTATAGAGATCTCGTGCCGCCCCAACTATAGCGACAGACGTACACCGTGGGGTTTTAGTTCGTGCGAGCCGGACATAACCCCTCTCCCCCGAGAGGGTGATGTACGCATAAGGGATTTCCCCACGTTAAAAAAAAATGAAACAAAGATAGGTCGCGAATTGCATGTATCAGACAATAAGTCCCAAGCCGAGGTGTGCCGTGCACCCTTGAGCTAGTTGTCAAATAAAATCCGCAGAGTGCTTTAAGCGCTTGCCATAGTAGTCCGGTGAAGCTGTTGTTAAGACCTTGCTAGTCAATAGCGTAGTCAGTTCGAAAAAAAAGTACTACTATTGATTAAACTTTTAAACTATAGAATACTAAAGCAAATGCCCCGAATTTGTATGCATCAATTACGCTGTACAATTCTATAATTTAAAACAGCCTACAGACACTAAGTATGCTAAATAGCGTAGTCAGTTCGAAAAAAAAGTATTACTAATGATTAAACTTCTAAACTATAGAATACTAAAGCAAATGCCCGGGATTTGTATGCATCAATTACACTGTACAACTCTATAATATGAAACATATATGAGCTATACGCAAGTATATGGGCACTTAGGGATAATGTGGTTTATTAAGGGTAGAAGAATTTTTAAAATCTTTTCACTATGCTTCAAAACAAGCTCGCAAACTTAAGGCTATAAAGTCGTCTATATCGTTTGTTTATGTAAAAATAAATTTACAGTGTAAAAGAATAAACAAACATTATATTTTCTATGTACAGTACTAACGTATAAATGTAGTAGTTTTACCACATGGAGAAAGTAATTGCGGGAGCGGGAGAACTCCATACTTAAGTTCGTTTAATAACAGTTTTAGTAAAAACTTTTTTAACAGTATTTCCTTTGAACGCACTAGGTATACAGTAGAAATTGTTGTAAAGTTGTAATACTCGACGAAGTTTGGTTAGTCAAAAAAAGCTTTTGGTTTTGTACTCCAAGGAAACGGTAACAATTTTGCAGAAGGAGGATTATAATTTTCGATTATATACATGTCTATATCTTTGTTAGGCTATGTTGGGTAAATGATAGATTTTAATATCATGTCCTTAGATTCTTCTTTGCGAGTGTCATATACACTATTATACAATATCTAAATATGAAATATTTGAATAAAGAAGACGGGTTTTGTAATCGTGTTAATTGGTTTTATTTATTAATCATTCTACTTATTTTAAAGAAACATTACCGTATTTAATGTAAACTTTCAACATTTACTACATATTGGTCAATGATACGTGAACCTATACTTTAAATAACCAAATTCTAGGTGAATTGTATATTATCGCAATTTTTGCCTTGTTTAGAATCATCGAAAGTCATCGTGTCGAAAATTTTATGTGCACGTCAATCTCTTGGTAGCTAATCATCATCTAAAGCATCTAATCATTTCACGAGGTCCCATATATTAATTCTACTAAAACAATATAAAAGTGAGATATCTAAAAAAGTACATTTTTTATAAATGTTCGCTACAGGTTACATCGTTTTAAAGTAGGTATACACCAATATATTTAAAATAATCCAGATTGGCTTTCACGGCTATCAAACGCAGCATTCAGAATGCATTCTGTTGCTGAATATTCTAGTGCGTAGATTTTTGATATTTTACGGTTTAAATTAATTCAGTTTTTCAATTTTCCGCGATCGCTGGTGTTTGTAATACACAACGAAATGTTTTTAAAATGTCATCATATTTTAATATAAAAATTGTATTGTTAAATTGAATAATAACGCTAAATACAAAACCTCGTTCATATGCGTATAATACGAACTAGCAATTTCCCGCGGCTTTGCATGCGTTTTCCTACGCAGTATTTATTTTTACTTATTTTATTTTAGAACTAACCGACTGACTACGTTACCGAAAAATCACTGATTTTGATAAAAGCTTTCTTTATTTTTTCCACCATTTTAAGGATTGAATTTCCAAATATTCTTCGTTTTTAGTACTCAGCAATATTGTAAAAGGAATCCACATGCAAATTTTACATTCATATATTTTTATATATATTGTTAGCAATTTTCACAATTTTCAATCAGAAAATATCAATAAAAACGTTTTAACTTCGATCAGCCGATTCAGCAACATCCAACTGAACACAGCTATACTCGTATACCACACTCGATATGGATGGGCCTACGCTCCACACGAGAATGACCCACGGTCACGTTTTGCCACGCCCTTCATAGGCCAGCTCCTTCGATATGTCATGTCAAGTCGAGACCAGCTCCTCCGACACGTCGGGACATGTCAGGTCCAGTCGACCAAGAATAATCAAATACAACGTTAGCCGATACAGAAATATTGAACATAGTTACCACCGTTACGTGAATAGCTCAACTGTCTGCGCGAGAATATCCCCAATTACTTTTTTTTTTCTCGAACTGACTACGCTATTGACCTAGCAAGGTCTTAACAGCTTCACCGGACTACAAGGTCCCCAATGACTCGACCGACTCGCCTTTTATAGCATTCAGTCAAGCCACGGACGATCGATAACTTTCGACCAATGGCGTTACAGGTCATTAGTAACAAACCCGCTGTAGTCAATAGTAAGTCAATAGTAGTACAGAGAGTGCTAACAATATATTTAATGAAACTCATATTCTCATATGTGTAAATTTATGGGACACTTCCATATAGCTTAAGGAATCTAGTAACTATTTATTCTTATTAATATCTTTTGGTATGATACTTTCTAGTCAACGGGCAATTTATTGTCCGGGTATCAACAAACAAACGTGATGGATAATATATCGCATGTTAACGGTTTACCTGTCGGTGCCGCTCGCATGCAGCCCCGCAACCGTCGAAATGCAATGCCGCCCATTTTATTTATTGACAGGTTTCCACTTTACAGGCGAGTCATACCATTTTGCACGTTTATTTTGCTTTTGATAACTTTCCGGGCTTCTTTCCACAGGAGTATAAGTCTTTGACATAAGTATTCCTTTCTGAAAAGGTTTTATGGAATGTACCAGTTATGTTGTAGAAATACCTATAATTTTGTGATTTTAATAAATACAGTCCTACTAAATTTATAGCAGTATTCGTAAAGAAAGTGAATTGTTTTAGTATTTGCTTAATTTGTAGGAAAAATTTTAATAAGAGAAATATTATTAGATACGATATGTTTATTAGACTGGGCCAAAAAAATCAACTTTTTTTAAGTATATCGAAAATATTATTTGGGATGACAAAAAAACAATGTTGTGAGAATTTGAACCCTTAATATTAATATTAAGAGGTCTATTATCGCAACATTTGATTTTTTTCCCAGAGAGGGTTTTTGTCTCATAACTCCTAAACCGTCGAGGTAAATGAAATTGACTAAAATACATTTTTTTAAGAGAATTTAATTATCATCAAAAAAAGACTGATTGAAATTTTTTGTCAGATGAACCGTTTTCTCATAACCACGCCTTGAAAATTGGTATGATTTCAGAATTTGATTTTTGACTTTAAGGTTTTGTCATTCACTTAAAAATTAGTATCCGGAAAAAATTCAATAGAGATTCTTGAAGGGAATTTAATTTCCTACAAAAAACGTCTCTTAACATTTTTAGCTAAATTCACTCCTTTGAAAGTCAATGATATTTCGAGAATAAAGTCTATATTTATTCCCCTCGTATTGTTATCACATACAACAAATATTTTGGATGTCACGGAACTTATATACAATTTACAACGTAGGTAAATCTTCCCTTTCTACACAACAAACTTGAATATATGCAAGCTCTTTTTATTAATTATTAAAGCTATTACAATGTTCATTTAACTAGGTGGATAAAAGTCTCGTTTGTATTAAAATGTATATTGAACATTGTTGGTAACATCGGAAATAAAACGGTCTCCGAGCGGTTTCTGCTATCGCACGTCGCGTCATGTCCAGCATAACATTCGTAATATATTCACATCTAGGAGGGTGATAGCGGCTGGTACTGTTTGTTACTCGATGATTATTCACTTTATTTTTAATTTTATATGCTTTTACATTCACAATAAAGTCAAATAAGTCTAAGTATATTCTAACGTTACATTGAATTGTACCCTTGGTGTTTGTAATTGCACAAAATGTGTGAAATCAATGGTTAGGAGCTCAATCGTTTCAAGGAACGGCGTAAAAGTACTTCATGACGGTTCCATACATCTTATTAACTCCTTATTAATTTTGAAAAAGATTTTATAACGAAATTACATGTTACGGATTCCTTTGTAAACTTCACCATTAAAATCAATTTAAATAATTTAATTTACTTTTCAAAATTTAGCTGGACTTGCTGGATGTTCTTTTTGGTTATAATTACTTTCTGCATCTTCAATTGTTATTTAACAATATTTTATTTCTTCACTTTGGTAACTGGTAATTAACGTATCTGCTTGTATCGTTATGTTGTACATAGGTACAATAATAATTGAAGACCGCTCCACACGAGAATGACCCACGGTCACGTTTTGCCACGCCCTTCATAGGCCAGCTCCTTCGATATGTCATGTCAAGTCGAGACCAGCTCCTCCGACACGTCGGGACATGTCAGGTCCAGTCGACCAAGAATAATCAAATACAACGTTAGCCGATACAGAAATATTGAACATAGTTACCACCGTTACGTGAATAGCTCAACTGTCTGCGCGAGAATATCCCCAATTACTTTTTTTTTTCTCGAACTGACTACGCTATTGACCTAGCAAGGTCTTAACAGCTTCACCGGACTACAAGGTCCCCAATGACTCGACCGACTCGCCTTTTATAGCATTCAGTCAAGCCACGGACGATCGATAACTTTCGACCAATGGCGTTACAGGTCATTAGTAACAAACCCGCTGTAGTCAATAGTAAGTCAATAGTAGTACAGAGAGTGCTAACAATATATTTAATGAAACTCATATTCTCATATGTGTAAATTTATGGGACACTTCCATATAGCTTAAGGAATCTAGTAACTATTTATTCTTATTAATATCTTTTGGTATGATACTTTCTAGTCAACGGGCAATTTATTGTCCGGGTATCAACAAACAAACGTGATGGATAATATATCGCATGTTAACGGTTTACCTGTCGGTGCCGCTCGCATGCAGCCCCGCAACCGTCGAAATGCAATGTCGCCCATTTTATTTATTGACAGGTTTCCACTTTACAGGCGAGTCATACCATTTTGAACGTTTATTTTTAACTTTCCGGGCTTCTTTCCAAAGGAGTATAAGTCTTTGACATACGTATTCCTTTCTGAAAAGGTATTATGGAATGTACCACTTATGTTGTAGAAATACCTATAATTTTGTGATTTTAATAAATACAGTCCTACTAAATTTATAGCAGTATTCGTAAAGAAAGTGAATTGTTTTAGTATTTGCTTAATTTGTAGGAAAAATTTTAATAAGAGAAATATTATTAGATACGATATGTTTATTAGACTGGGCCAAAAAAATCAACTTTTTTTAAGTATATCGAAAATATTATTTGGGATGACAAAAAAACAATGTTGTGAGAATTTGAACCTTTAATATTTATATTAAGAGGTCTATCATCGCAACTTTTGATTTTTTTCCGGAGCGGGGTTTTGTCTCATAACTCCTAAACCGTCGAGGTAAATGAAATTGACTAAAAGACATTTTTTTAAGAGAATTTAATTGTCATCAAAAAAAGACTGATTGAAATTTTTTGTCAGATGAACCGTTTTCTCTTAACCACGCCTTGAAAATTGGTATGATTTCAGAATTTGATTTTTGACTTTAAGATTTTGTCATTCACTTAAAAATTAGTATCCGGAAAAAAATCAATAGAGATTCTTGAAGGGAATTTAATTTCCTACAAAAAACGTCTCTTAACATTTTTAGCTAAATTCACTCCTTTGAAAGTCAATGATATTTCGAGAATAAAGTCTATATTTATTCCCCTCGTATTGTTATCACATACAACAAATATTTTGGATGTCACGGAACTTATATACAATTTACAACGTAGGTAAATCTTCCCTTTCTACACAACAAACTTGAATATATGCAAGCTCTTTTTATTAATTATTAAAGCTATTACAATGTTCATTTAACTAGGTGGATAAAAGTCTCGTTTGTATTAAAATGTATATTGAACATTGTTGGTAACATCGGAAATAAAACGGTCTCCGAGCGGTTTCTGCTATCGCACGTCGCGTCATGTCCAGCATAACATTCGTAATATATTCACATCTAGGAGGGTGATAGCGGCTGGTACTGTTTGTTACTCGATGATTATTCACTTTATTTTTAATTTTATATGCTTTTACATTCACAATAAAGTCAAATAAGTCTAAGTATATTCTAACGTTACATTGAATTGTACCCTTGGTGTTTGTAATTGCACAAAATGTGTGAAATCAATGGTTAGGAGCTCAATCGTTTCAAGGAACGGCGTAAAAGTACTTCATGACGGTTCCATACATCTTATTAACTCCTTATTAATTTTGAAAAAGATTTTATAACGAAATTACATGTTACGGATTCCTTTGTAAACTTCACCATTAAAATCAATTTAAATAATTTAATTTACTTTTCAAAATTTAGCTGGACTTGCTGGATGTTCTTTTTGGTTATAATTACTTTCTGCATCTTCAATTGTTATTTAACAATATTTTATTTCTTCACTTTGGTAACTGGTAATTAACGTATCTGCTTGTATCGTTATGTTGTACATAGGTACAATAATAATTGAAGACTGTTAAATTATTTTATGTTTCATAGTAATGCAGCGTTAATTTGAACCAGGCACACATGTTTTGTCCTGTGCTCAGTATAAAAAAGTTCAGTCTTAATAATCTGTAGATATATTTCAGAATTTTTAACGTATCCTATATTCCCCATTATAGTCTGTGGAAACCCAACTAAATGTCAAATGATGAGTGCATCCATCTATGACACCGTTAAAGAATATTATGATGCCAGTTTGATAATAAACAAATGGTTACGATGTGTCTTATAATTTATTCTTTTTGTGCGGTGTACTCAGCGAGCGTGTTATGGTAACGCGTGCATTCGCCGTAGGTGTCGTAACTGTGTCCTTGACGACACAAAATAAATAGAACAGATCGTTTAATGTACGAAGAAAATCGCGATAGCATATTCTTTGGGATATATAGTGAATTATCTATATACATATAGACTAAGGTAAACTGTTCATTCCTTTCCGTTTTTCAACCAATTTATTTGTATTTTTTTTTTGTTTAGTAGTTATCGACGAGCTTTAATCTTAAGGGTGCTGTTATGTGCTAGAGTAGTGTAGGATAACTATTTCACTTCTATTATATGATTTATCTATAACACTGGATACTGAGTCACTGATGTTTTTTTTATACTTTCTAAGTTTTAAGGAGTTAGGTAAATACGGTACTTCGCTCATGTAGGCATACACAGTTGGACTGTTTTCGGTAATGCTCGAGTCTCATCAGGCAGGCAACCTGCATTCGATTCCAGTTACCCCGCGCCGTGTCATGATCCTTTCGCATTATGGCTTCATTCTCATTCACCTCACTTTATTAGCTAAATGATTTATGATAATTGCTTTACCTATAAAAATTCTAGCACGATTTCAGATAGCATTTGAATTTCCTATGTACAAATTTGACTATTAGTTTGAGAGATTAACTCGTTCAAACAAACAAACAGATATAAAATAATATATAAAATTATTAACACAGATTTCGCGTATAGTTATAAAGGCTACGGTTACTATTCTCTTTAGGCTCCTTATCTCAAATATCGTGGTCGCTTAAATTGCATTTGCAAGTTTTGTGAATTTTCGCATACAGTGAACCATCTTGATTCTTTATTTTGTATTGTTCCGATGCAAATAAGAAAATTGCATACGTATGCGATCTCACCAAAGGCGCGGCTGCGGTTTGTTTTTATGTTCTAGTTAAGTCGTTCTTTGGGTGAACTGCTTGTTTTTATCTCTCGCCTGTTTTCCCATCATGGTTATGTTACGGCTGTATAAAGAATTTAACGTTTAAAAGTAGCTGCTCTATTTCTATGGCCTTATATTCCTGTATGGAATTAAAGGAACTGTGAAATCAAGTGTATATTTTTCAGCTTCGTAATATTCAACTTATATTTGGTGGAATAAATGTTTAAATTCCTTTAATAAAATAGAAGCTCCTACTTGATTGAGAGTAATAAGTGAAATTTGAAATAACTATTACTAAAATGTTCAGTAAGTTGTTAATGTTCGTGAATTTTACAACAAAATTAGTATTATAAAAATAAAAAAAAACTGCATCGGCCGGGAATCGAACCCGGGCCGCCCGCGTGGCAGGCGAGCATTCTACCACTGAACCACCGATGCTTGTATGAAAGTTGCTAAATAGTTAACCTATATAAGAGTAATACGTGTCAAAATAATCACGTAGGCCTACTTTTGATACTTATGTAATTGATTAATGTAGTCACTTTTTAAACAACAAAATAGAATTCTATATTATTTTAATTATTCACGTGTTGTGTCGCTTAGGTAATAATATTGATTGTACGTTTGTAATTATGTATATTTGTAAACAAATGAAGTCGGAACATACGTCACGGGCTCAATATTAAAGCTGGTACAAGCCGGCGGAGATTAATATGTCGTCAGTAGCAGTTTAGGTACGCGGGCGGCGCCAGATGCGGGTTTGACGCGAGTCACACGCTGCGGCGTGCGTTATCTTCATTTATTCTGTTTTAATTTTAATTTGTCGCTTTTACTTCTCAGCCTGATTCGAGTCGGTTTTTTTTTAATTTAAAACGTATTTTTATTCAAGTTTAGAATCATTGTAGAAGTAAATATTCTTACAGAAATACGTTTGAAATATTTTTGATGTGAAACATTTTTAACGACGGGTCAGTCGGACTGTTGACACGGCGATGAGTCGCCGCGGCATACGTCGCCACGCGATATGATATTGAATTTTCGTAGTTAATGATTATAAATATTTATTAAATAAAGAGTCGTCTTGTTCTTGAAACAATTATCATTATTTCATTTTGGATTATGCCACGTTTATTTCCTGTCGTAACTATTATTTTATGCATTTTATCTGTACAAAATAATTTCGATGTTTCACATCTGCCAGGCATTCCGTGACGGGTCATTTTTTTTTTGTTTCTTCGTCTATGGTTGTAGGGATATTTTATCAGAACTGGTTGTACGCTTACCGATTCAAAGTGCGGTCATAGTGTCTGGATTGATTAAACATTGGTTAATACATTATATTATATTATTTTTACTTTAAGCCGGTTGTCGTTCTTATTAGTTACAACATTTTATGTATACGTTATAGTATAAGCCGCGTGAGAGCTTTCGTCGAAAATGATGCCTAATCTCTTTTGAGGTGTAACAAAACAATTGAGATAATAAATGACGGAGACAAAGTCGCGGATGTCAGCTAGTATATACCTAAAAATCTACTGTCAAATGTATGTAAAGGCATAACTTCAGAATGTCTACAACGATCCGGTTAATTCTTTTATTATTGAGGTTGTAAATTTTAAAGTTTATATGAAAGGTTATGTTCCATGTTCATATGGAAAATTTATAAATGTTTATTGTAAATATTTCTATATAAAAAAAAGTGAGTAAGTGAGACAGAAGATAGAAGGGTAACTTTAAAAAATATCGACAGATCAACGTTCAGTTGTTAATTTGCCATTCTATTTCGTTATGTAAGATTTGGTTTTATTTTCTCTCTTAGCACAGCCATGTGATGCCGGGACAGGCGGTTAGTATAATAAATATAATAATTTATATTTTATGTAATTGGATGTCATAAATACTTGTATTTATTTTCACTTTTTATTCCAATTTTATCACTTACCGTGCTATGTAATTTAGTTATTAATTAGACAATTATTGATTGAATTGAATGATATTTTGCTTTATGTATAAAAGTGTGGGTTAGCCGTATAATAATAATGATTGGAATGTATTTTATTACTTGATCCAAGACACCTGCAACATTTTTTCACAAATATCTAAAAAGTACAGACACGTTACATTTTATTATATGTATAGATGTATGTAACATATTTGATTTTTGAATACATCTCGCGACACGTCCTACCCTCGGGCCCGTACGAAGCCGGGTTCAGGTCTTAACTGGCCATCCGCGCTGACAAGGGTCCAAATCAGAGATATTAATTTGTAGGGTGCGCTGTAAATTAACCGGCGTGGGTTCCCTTAACCTTGTTACCCGACGTCGCCTCCTAGAATACGGTTGAATTACGTTCAGTAAGCCAACATGTATATGTAACATTTAAAAATAACCTAATATTTTGCGTTATTTTTCAAGATCTTCAAATTTTGTATATGTAAAATGTGAAGATCATAAAAAAACTAAAAACCTTATGAACGGCAAAATTTTAACTTCGTTCTCGGTGTATAGAATTGGAAATCTTAAAAAAGAATTAAAAATATGTGGATATTTAAAATTGGATTTAACTAATTTTGAAATGTAACGACTCATATGTTTTTGAAGTGAAACTTCTTTAGGCGCATGAGGGTAAATTTTTTACATATGTAACGTCACGCAGGTATGCAACGGAAGTGACGTCATTTGCAGTAAACGCAGATTTTTCATCTATTTTTCAAGTCTCGGAAATCTAAAGTTTTAAATTTGTATAAATATAAACAAGACTTATAAATTAGTTCGCCAAAGAAGTTTCACTTCTGACATGTGTACTTTTTTACGCACGCACTTTTTTTTTAGAAATTGTTTTAGGTAAGTACCTACCTATACGAACTGTTTTTTTTTGGCGGGATCTTAGTTTGTGATATAGTGGATGTCATATTTTCTTCATAATCTTGTGTTAGTCGATTACGTAATACCACGAAGTTTGCATTCTGAGATGCCACGAAAACTTCATCGAAAGTTCAAGGGCGCCACCAACGTGTTAGAATATTAAATTTATCACAAGGCACTTATAATATTATTATTACTGCCTATCCGACAATGTCAGAAATAATCTGTAATAGTCAGTATAAAATTTGATTGAAGAAGACACTTTTCGGAAATCCATCTTTAACCTATAGTGGACGTTACTTTGCACTTGCACCTGGAATTAATTGGCCGCTACCACGTCTCACTGCAACAAAAAACGTTTGATTTTATTTGTACAATGTGTCCTATGAGGTGTGTACGTGGAACTAGTAATAGTAAGTAAAGTAATAGTAAGTAAAGTAATAGTAAGTAAAGTAATAGTAAGTAAAGTAATAGTAAGTAAAGTAATAGTAAGTAAAGAAATAGTAAAATATTAGTAACTAGATCAACAAAAAGTAAATGAAAATGCGTCCTTGGTTGTCAGTTGAACCTGACGTAATGTTCGTTTTTTTGTTATATTAACATCGGAGAAAATGATTTTACAATAATTTCGATCTTACCGAACGGAGTCGCGGGATATTTGAAAACCTATTTTATATCCCTATGGGAATCAATAATTATATTCTTTCTTAATTTTAATTATTTTGTAAGAACCTGACTTACTACGTAAGCTTCCTTTCCTATGGTCCGTGGGTCGGTTAATTTGTTAGGCGAGAGAGTAATAATTTCCGGCGTTTGTCCCCTTAGCGCGACGTGTGTTGGATTAGACGCTAAGAAGGGTAAATTCGTTCTTACGTGTGTCCTTGTTATCTAATCAAACGTGAGGCGGATTAAAACGGCTTAAAGGTAGGAGTTTTAATCAGCTTGTTGAAGGACGTATCTCTGTAACTTACTCCTCAAGTCAAAATGTTGATTATTTAATGTTTCAGTAAAAATAATGTATGAATGTAAGAACACGATGTATATGCAAGATTGTTTACACTAGTGTGCCAAAGCTGGCAAAGCGGTAAAGTACCAAAGAGTATAAATTGTTTGACCGTTGAACGACCCAAATAATATATGTTTCATTTGATAATACTATTTTTATTGACAAACTCAAATAATTTAGCTGTATTTTATTAAAAACTAGCAACTGCCCACGCCTTGGACTGCATTTATACATTTATAAAAGATTATATTCGTGCGGAATGTAGAAAACTAGTAGTTAGTAGCTTAAGGTACTCTTATCAGGCAGTTTCTGCTCCTCGGTCAAATAGGTGTAAGGAGGTACCATGGGGTTTTAGTCCATGCAAGTTGGACATACCCTCAGCTGCCCGGCCAGGGTGGATATCCGTAGGGATTTCCCCATGTAAAAAAAAGTTACTCCTATCATCAGCTTTATGCCAGCGAAAGTTCCGTCAGAATTGATCAAACCGTTTCGGAGATTAGCAAGAACAAATAGATAACAATAGAACAACAATTTTAAAAATGGGTGTTTCGTTATAGTTACTGTATATACTTTCATATCCGTTTCATTAGAAAATGTAATTTTGACATATTTCAATGTTATTTGTAAAAAATAGTTCAGTAATCAAAAATGATTCAGTAAAAGTGTGCACAGTTGAAGCCCACAAACCTTTCTGGTTAAATGAACCGAACTACATCACGGTGGTAGGTCATTTTCTAAACTCACCTGGTTAGCTATCATCTTTAAGTTGAAAATCTGTCACCAAGCAATCGATAAGTGTGTTCTGGCGGCTGAATTTAAGAGCCAGTGCTTTCCTAGGTTTACCGTGTTTATCATCTTACACCACATGGTCACGTAACGTCACATGAGATTGTTCAAACGCTCTAAAACCTGGATATTTGACATATGTTTTTTTTTATAGTAGCACGGCAATAGGACTGCACTGTGCCTGATGGTTAGCACAGTACAATCCAAAAACAATGGCGACCATCGAGTGACACACTATCCATCGCCGGTCGCCGCTGTCATGCCGGCTTGTGAAAAGCTGGCTTTTTCGCCATATACATGGTGGTTGCGATCCAGTCAGGCTGTAAATCCCTACCAACCCGCTTTCGTCAATGCCTCGTTCGTTATTCAGCAGGGTGCACCACGTGCAGGTGAGGTTGGCTTGGATGTGTCAAGTCTTACATGTTATTTGACATCCCTTACACCCCAAAACATATTGTGCAATTATTCGGACGTCCTTCGTCAACCGATAAAAAGCCACGGCGATTTGATTGGTGGTGTCAACAGAAGCTAATCGAATTACGTTCGGAAGTAATTATAGTTGTAGGAAGTATTGTGATCTATCACTTCCATAAGATAGTCAACTCGTTACCTAATTTTATCCGTTTTATATACGATGCGGAGGGCCTTCAGCTTCGGAAAGTTAGAGGTTGTTTTGCTCGAAAACAATTTGAATTATTTCGATGACTCTGAAATCTTGGATTGTAGCGCGAGGGTCTCCAGCGGCCCCGTTTGTAACTTGGACGATTAATTAAAAGTTTTTAGAAACACTCCCCGTTAATACTTCTTGATGGCTAGATAAACTTTGTGAATCATAATACGTCGTCGCTCCTACAACCGGCGAAATTATAAAATATTTAGTGCTTGCCGTCTTAGTTAAAGTGAAAACTTCTTTAGGCGCGTTGGGAGGCATTTTTTTGGCATGTGATAAACTTCTGATATTGCATCATGACATGCTAGTAAGCATGACCGACCGTATTGCGCTTGCGCGGCTTGCGGCATACTGGTAGACATCACCATCGTTCACATATTGATCCACTCTATAATAGCCTTTTGACAACGAAACCTGCTTGACATGGCGCTTAAATCGGCAATCCGGCAAATCGGTAATATCCTTTGGCACTTTGTTGTAATTGGCGCGGTCAACTAAACAAACAAACAAACAAACCCTCCAGCTTTACCTATAATATTAGTAGGTATAGCTTTAACTGTTTCTCTAGATCTTTTCATCTGAAATAACTTGTTCGTAGTTTAAAATTTTGCCCAGATTGCTCTCAGTTAATTTAATGTTTAGCTAACGGTGCCCGATAAACAAATAAACAATCGCGAAACAAATAATCGATTTCGAAGTACCCGTCGTAAACTTTAGCCGTTGTAAAATCTAATTTACGAATTGATTCTATATTAAATTCTAATCCTAAACCTTGGGGGCTCTCGAAGCTTTTTTGAAGTAGGTGCTGCTAATTCGTTTAGTCAATTAGCGGATGTTTAATATTGAATTAATTTTAATACTTTTACTCATTTATTAGATTACGAAATTAAAGACTAGAGGATTTTGTCTTTACGTATAAAATTATTATAGGATTTATTAATAAAAATAAATAAACTTGCAGCTTTTAATCTGTAAATTCAGGAATTTTATTAGTTGTATATTCCTCTAGCTTCTGCCCGCGACTTCGTCCGTATGGAATGGTTACTTTCTCTCAAAAGGAAAAAAACATTCTCCATTCTCCGATACTATTGGTCTTTTTTTTTTTTTTTTCGAACTGACTACGCTATTGACCAACTAAGATCTTAACAGCTTCACCGGACTACTAAGGCGAGCGCTTAAGGCACTCAGCCGATTTTACTTTGACAACTAGCTCAAGGGTGCGCGGCACACCTCGGCTCTGGCTGTTGCCTGATACATGCAATTCGTGACCTATCTGAGCTAACCTAAGCTAAACTAACTATTCATACATATATGAGTTGTTGAAACATATATGTGTACCAAGCATACATACCTCAACAACTCCTATATATATTTCGTATCGGATAATATTCTAAACTATTTCAGTTTGATAAGGGAAAAAATAAAACCCTTCCACCTGCATGTGTAAGCGTGTATGCGTGCACGTGTGTGGAGGTGATATGTGTAATGTTGTCGCAGTGATGTAAGATTTTGTGTCACTGTATCGCGCGAGACGACTTTATTTATTGGTCTTAGTGTGATGATATATTATAGCCTATAGTCGTTCTCTATAAATGAGCTATCAAACACTGAAAGAATTTTTCAAATCGGACCATTAGTACCTGAGATTAGCGCCATAAATCAAACAAACATTCCCTCCAGCTTTAGAATATTTAGTACGTTTTATTTATTTAATCGTATGGTTGAAATGGATTAATGGAGGGGCATATGTTACTTGCGTCCGCAGGAAGTTTGCCTCTCGTCCTCCTGCATGTGCTCTCTGGGTGGTGCTAAAGAGTAACAACTTTTGGCAGCTGCACTGTTCCACAAATCAGTTGAACCTCGCAGCCGTAAATAGAATATTAGTATAGATTACCGAAAACTATGCTATATTACATAATCTAATAGAAAAATCTACCGCTAAACATAAAAGCGACATACAATTTTATATTTCCATTTTTACTTTCCATTGTTTTTTCCTTTACTGTTTTATAATGTATTTTGACATGACATATTACGTTTCTTTCAGTCATAATTAATTTATGAACGAGCTTGTAATCTATGATACGGAATGTGACGAAATTCTCAAGTAATACGTTTTTTTAAACACTATAACTCTGTTTCACCGACCATTATGACAATTATTACACCTAAGTATTTTCTATGAAGAAGGTTTTAATGATATTTTTCTATAAGTCAACACTGGTTAGTTAGTTTGTAGTTAGTTATTGTTGTTGTTCAGCCAATTGTCATGGAGTTGTTATCTGTAAATAATTAAATGAGTAGAATATTTCTTTTTACTAATTTGGCATAAAATAGTAATAAATGCTAAACAATAACAAAGTACATTAAGTAGATTATATACATACAAATAGACGACGATAAAACAGAACAGTACCTATTTCTCATCTGCTTGTCAACCGATTTTTTTTTGCTTAATATCTATTGACTAGCTTTCGTGTTATCAATAAGCAATTTGGAGACCGATGTTGTTTCCGTAGCACCGACAACTCCAAACCTTTGTAAGACTCTATTCATCATACGTTAAGGTTCTCTTGTTATCAATACAATACTCCATACAGTTTTTACCATTTAGAAAGAACAAAATTAAACAAAAAACACCTGTAATACCGGCATGTATCGGGCAACAGCCCAAGCCGAGGTGTGCCGTGCACCCTTGAGCTACTTGTCAAAATAAAATCGGCTGAGTGCTTTAAGCGCTCACCTTAGTAGTCCGGTGAAACTGTTAAGACCTTGCTTGGTCAATAGCGTAGTCAGTTCGAAAAAATAAAAACCTGTAATACGTGAAGAAAAAATTTTGTCTCTCTTATATATAGTTTTTATTCAAATACATAATTTTTCTTTTCTGATGAGGTCCTTCTTACCAGAGACACTAGATTCACAAACTCGTTTATCATTATGAGATTAATTTAATTCTAAGGATATAATAATTTTAGATAGTGGCATATTAAATAGCTAAGGTTTGTAAGTTACGGACAGTTGCATAAATCGTGGCCCGTGAAAAATAATGTTAGTCGTGGCACGCTTGCGAGTGCCGTCCATTTTGGCTTGGGAAGATATGGACTGAAATTTCAAACGTACCCAGGTTACATAGACGGTTTTGCATCGGCGATCCCGTATTAAAGGCTATATTCGATATGCGGGATTGATAGAACGTATTTGTATTCTAACATATGCAGATCTATACATAAAACAAGAATGTAAATCTAATGGGTCAGTATTTTTTTGATTTTCGTGAAAAAATTGTTGCTGGTGTCTAGGAATAAGTAATAGAATACATTTCAATCATTTTTAGAAATGTCTATCTATCTGTCTATCTGTCTGTTTGTATGAATAAGTATCACTGCTAAAGTACTGGGTTCACAATAAAACCTCGTATATGAAAATCATAAAGCATATCCTCGGCAGTAACTTAGTGTTTGTTTCATTAAAATCGGTCCACTCTATCAAAAGTTATTGTAATTTAAGTATGAGAGAAAAGTATATAAGCAAATGGACTAAATACGTTGCGATGACTTTATTAGTCATTGTTTTGTACATGAGGTTCCACGTGAACGAAGTCGCGGCCACAGCTAGTAGTAAATAAAACCTTGATATATATAATTCTTCCGTACGTGTGTATGTGACTGAATTCCGCCTAAATTGGTGGACAGATTGTGATGGAATTTTATTTTATGCGTTCAGATGGATTCAAAAATGATTTACATTCACAATTGAATCCAGTAGGTGGTGCTATGATATGATTGTAAGATTTTTTATTATTTTTAGGGCAGGACAACATCTCTTAGGCCCGCTAGTAGATATGTAAGTGAATGGCTTTTGCCCGTGGCTTCGCTCGCGTTAACGTAGATTTGATATAGCCATCGGAAATATTACATTTATCTCAGTGATATGTACTCTATGTCGTTTTCTAGGTCCCTGTCAACGTGTACGCAAAATTTCATGATTACCAGTTGAGGCGTGAAAGGGTAACAAACAGAAACAAACACACTTTCGTATTTATAATATACGTTGTCCCGCCCTGGTTATAAAAAAATCCTTCATCCAATCCAATCCGTTCAGTAGTTTTTGAGTTTATCACGAACAGACAGACAGACGCGGTAGGGGACTTTGTTTTATACTATGTAATGATAGTAAGGACAACGATTGTTTATGTGGTGATTACAGTTTGAATGACGAAGATGTGGCGCTTACTTCCCTGTTTAGTTAATTTTATAAGGAGGTAGAAAGTTGAAATAAGAAAAGACACGATTAAAAACGCGTTTGTACATTTCAGCGTTTGGCGTCGCTTCAGGTCGCGCAGGCTATCTCTATGCTGAATTTAATTATAACCGGTTTTGTGGTTTCGTTATGAGCAAGTAACAGATAGTTGATAATTGATTTCAAACAAACAAACAATGATACATTTTTTATGATATATGTTTTATTTTTTTTTTATATTGTAGGAGGCAAACGAACAGGCGGCTCACCTTATGTTAAGTGATCACCGCCGTCCATAGATACTAGCAACACCAGGAGAGTCGCAAGTGCGTTGCCAGCCTGTGTTTGGGTGGAACGGGAAGGGGAAGGAGCAAGGAGAGGGGAGGTGGACCTCCGGCGCTGTCACTGACCGAACGAAACGCAACAATGCAAGGATTGTTAATTCACGTCGGTTTTCTGTAAGAGCGTGGTACTACCCCAGGCGAGCCGACCCATTCACACTGAAACGAGTAATAATTTCAGCGTGGCTCTACCACCCTCTAAATGTCTTGTGAATTAACTAACTTATCTTACAAAAAATACTAAATATGTGTCCGATATATTGCTTCAGTCGTTCGGCATATAGAGTCTACTATAAAAAATAAATTCTGAAACTTGCGACAATTTCATTTATTATCTGTTTTCTCTATAACAAGTAAGAAATGTCGACAATAGCGTAGATTAAACATTAAGGGCGAGCGCTAAAGCTTTATTCCGCAATAGTAATAAACGCCCGAATATGGTTCATAAAACGCATGTTATCTGCCGGTACTTAACATAAAGTCTAGCTCAAGAAATAAATTTACGACGTTAATCTATATCAGCGGTTTCTTGTTTATCCGACGATGGATAAATATTGCGTACTTTATATATACATATATATATATATATTAATATGTTATTTTAGGGCTTTTTTATTTAATTTTGATTTTTGTGCAACCAATCTTCTACATTATTACTGACATTGTCGAGTAGGTAATACAAGTAGTGTCTTGCCATAATTTCAATGTTCTGACATGTTAGAAGTTTCTTCATCTTAGGGAGTGGTAGAGCCACAATGAAACTATTACTGGTTTCAGCATGAATGGGTCGGCTCGCCCGGGGTAGTACCACCCTCTAATAGAAAACCGACGTGAAGTAATAGTGCTTGCATTGTTGCGTTTCGTTCGGTCAGTGAGAGCGTCGGGGGCCCACCTCCCTTCCCCTCTCCTCTCTCCTCTCCCTCTCCCTCCCCTAAGCCTTCTCCCCGAAAGGTAACAACGCACTTGCGACTCCTCTGGTGTTGTTAGTGTCCATGGACGGTGGTGATCACATAACATCAGGGGGGGGGACCCATCTGTTCGGTTGCCATGTAAAAAAAAAAAATTCTACCAATTTCACTTATGCACAATAAACGAACTGTAATACGTAAAAAATATAGAGTCAAAGAACATAGATTATGAATAAAATGTAAAAGCCAGTATTAAGCGACTAAGATCCTGCCAAAAACTATTCTGCGACCTATTCTGATATAAAAACGTTTAGGATTTCTCTTTGAAGTGAAACTTCCTTTAAGCGCGTTGAACAGTGGACACAAGTGAACCGTCACGCTCGAGTCGCTTGCGCGTATTCGGGTTTACTTGGCTACATTCGTCTTCAAGCACGTTCGGGTGGGTGACGCACTAAAACGTGTATACTTCGCTCCAGTCGTCATCAACAACATTCTCTGTCTGACTAGTATTGCATCGTTCCAATATAGTGAAATATATAATATTATAAAAGTTTCTATGTTTTTATAAGTTTTCACTTCTATCGTATGGTCAGAAGTACATCCAATTTTTTTTCATTCTTCATTATATACCACTACTGAGTTTTCTGTTCTCATTAAAGAAGTAACATTTGGTATGTATTTCATATTTATGGTGTGTGAGACAAATTGCTAAACTTTATAACTGTATAAAATGCTATGTAATTAATGTTGAGATTTGTCGAACACAAGGTCTATGAACTTAGACTAGAATATAGACCAGTTGAGTATAGAGTTCCTTGAATTCTGACGATTCAACATAATTAAATATTTCTCATATATTTCGTACTAAGTTCGTCTTGAAACAACTTTCCGCGTTGTCTCAAAGGGATATTGAAAATAATTTCAGTAGCAAACATATATTATTTTAGCAACTTTCAGTTACCGCTTTTTAAATATATTATAAAAGAAAGTCCTCTGCCACGTCGATCTGTCTCTTTGTCTGTGTGCTCGTGATAAACTCAAAAATTACTGAACGGATTATCATCCGGTTTTCACCAGTATATAAAGTGATTCATGGGAAAGTTTTAGGTATATAATTTGTCAAGATATTTTTTATTATCAGGGCGGGACAACGACCGCCGTGTTCGCTAGTATGAAATAAGTTAGTATAAATAAAATTGGAATGTCTGTATTTTATCCGGACTAGCGTTCGAAACGGCTGAACTGATTTGAACGAGCCTTTTAATGGTGAATATAAGACTTTCCGAAAGTATTGTCTAATCTACGTATCATTATGCTTTTAAATGGAGGTTAAACAGAAATAATTGTGATTGTAATTTCATTAAACAGAAGACAGTTTCACTTCTAGCACTGATAAAACATGTACTCTTCGTGAGATGAGAAAAAACCCTTTCACGGAAACAGAGTGGGGTGGTTTTAATATAATCTAATGTTTGAAGTTTGTTGCCTTCGTTCACAAACGTATTATTTATATTTTGAACTCACTTCACACAGTTAGACGTCTTCCGTAAAAGATTTATACGTCCATATTTCGTACTATCAATATAATTTATTTACCACGCGTTTTCCTTGTCTCGGAGCGGCGCTCAATCGGGCGGTGAAATTAATTTTCTTGAATTTCTCCCGTTTTTGTAAGGTCTCATTTGTCTCGGGAATTCTATAACGATTTACGTCTCTGTTCATGATACAGTATACTAATGTGTTTTATATAACAAATGTTTGATCTGTTTAAACTTATTTTTCACTTGAAATGCATTGTAATCTATCTATACTAATATTATAAAGAGGTAAAGTTTGTGACGTTGTTCGGGGTAATCTCTAGATCTACTAAGCCGATTTTGAAAATTCTTTTACCAATAGAAAGCCACGTTATTTGTCATAGGCTATATATTATTTATACGAAAAATGAAAAGACTTTTTGGGGTAGTCGGATTTGCAAAGTAAGTCGGAGAAAAAACGCTCGAACGAAAACGTTTCTTACGAACGCTGCCTTAACGATGAGCGATATATGATTGAGTTCTAGAGAGAAGTTGTAGAGCTTGATAATGCCTAAAAACAGTGAGCGACAGCGTATGTCTAACTTCAAGGTTTTTTTTATTATCAGGGCGCGACAACGTCCGTCGTGACGGCTAGTATGTTATAATTGTATTTTTTAAATATATCGTGATTGATCAGTCACTAAAGTGATTAGAAAAATCGAGGAGTGAAAACTCAAGACAATGGAATAACTGTACTCTCTATTGATTTTTTAAGTAAATGTAGTCAGTCTGATTAAAAAAAAAATGTATTTATAAAAATTATTTACATTTTTCTGGTTTCAAATCTATCGGCACTCGGAGCAATAATTATATACATTTTTATACAGTTTATTTATTAATTAAACATATAATGGGCAGCACAATTTCAATACAAAATAACAATATTACATGTATACTGCGCGTTGCGCGTCACGAGCACGTCAGTCACGCTTTACTAGCATGTCGCTCACGCGTAAGCAAAGGTTTCTCTCCTGTCTAATATCAATACAAAATTGGTCAGAATCAACGCGACTACAGCAATTTTCACTTCAAAGATTGTGTGTAGAGTTCGTAGAGTTAGAGAAAAGAGAATGTGTCATTGTTTTCCAATACCCGGAGACACTGCTACCATTCTACTCGACACAGTGTTATCTCCACCAATTTTTGTCATACAAAAATGTTGAGTATAAATTTCTTACCCTTCTCATATGAAGTTTCACTGCAAATAATAAAAAATTACAACATTTGTCACGTTTCGTAACACAGTAACCTGCTATTGATAAGGGAAGTAGCGACTTTGTCAGCACACATGACTGATTTTCATACGTTAAGCATAATTATCAATATTAACTGTACATGTCTATAATACATGCCTAGTTCTCATAATAAAAGCAATGCTTAGTTTAGAATTGAATGACCGTTTGTGAAACTCACTTCCTCCACGTGTACACACTGCGACACGCAATGTTTTTTTTTTCTGTGTGAATAATCAAATACAAACATTAAAAAATAAATAATTTAAGAGTATTATTTTTATGATTGCTCCAAATCTTTTATACCAGTCTGTTGATCGATAATGGACCGATTAGGTACTATAAAAATACCAGCCCTCGGTAATTTATTCCGATTGCCCGACGAAATTAGCGCCTTCTGGGGAAAGGGAACTATTTTCGGAAGCTTTCAATGGCCTGTAATAAATGTGAGTTCACGCGATATGACCGTTATCGGCGTTATATCTCGACTCTTGTACTGTTTAGTATGCATTTACTTTGGGTCCGGGTTAACGTTTCCTTACTAGTAGGTTACTAAGTCTCTCAAGGTTAGTTTATATAGGGTAAATATTTTGTGATATATCTAGAACATTCTATCTAAGGATAGTGATCGTCATTTGGAGAGTAACTAATAATGTAATGGATTAATCTTAGGTGGTAGTTAACAAATTATTGATTGCATTATTTTGCTGTTGGTTATCCGTTGTTCGTTATTATTATTATTGGGAATTATAACTATCGATTAATGTTAACGCAACGTGCGAACATGCAAGCATTGTGTAATAACTATTTGGAGTGAGATAGTAATAACTTCATATTGCTCACATTCTAAGTTGCTATACGAACAACGAATATTTATTTAGTTATCGTGTTAATTTTTCCCAACAGCTAAATAACTGACAACAGTTTATAACAATTTATATTTTATTATAAAAACATTGATATTTTTTACTGAATAAAACGTTCAGTTTTACTTTAGTGTATACCAGGTGACTATTTAGATAGAAGTAATATTTATGGAGGATACTCTACACTCGATTCTCGTTTTAAATCAATTATTTAAAAAATAGGTACTTAATATTTGACTTAATTATCTAGAATAATACAAAAATTATATACAATCCTTGACGTGTTATGTTAAAGCACAGTAATCAATAACCGTTGGGTGATTTCACTTTCAATTGAAACGTCGTGGGAACGTCAGTAACAAAACAAAAAGGTTTATTGCCCGTTTTATTAATGGCACCGGTCATTGCACTTAGGTTTTATTTACACATTTGTAGCTATACTTTTGAAAGTCTTAGAACAATCTTTAACCTAGGTTTTCTTGGTTGTTTATTAGTATTTGTTTTAATATTATTATCTTGTATGTTAAATGTGACCATGAAGTGTCATATCTTAGAATACTGCGAGTGTCTAACCTTTCACCTGGTATAATTACTTTGAGAATATATCCACTTCATCGTTTCATTTTTGTTATTCTGAAAACTGCATACAATAGATTCTATTAAGATAAGCTAAGCGGATGCCACCTATTATAATATTTACTATATGTGATATGTTCCCTGGACCAAGATTAGATTATTCTGCAACTCACGTTCAGATGTGATACGAGGTTTGCCCGAGGCGGGCATTTAACGTCCACGCTATTAACTAACTACCCGAGCTAAATCTACAGCTTTAGATAACACCTTAATACTATGCGCGTACAAGTTAGCAGAGATATAGTCAAGCTTTGATAAAAAACTGATGTAAATATTACGTCATTTTACTAACAGGTTATCAAATAATGCTGACTGATCAAGAGTAAGCAAAATCTTTTTAGCAGTAAAAAAATACTGCAATGAATATTAAAGCGTTCATTATGTTATAATATTATCTCAACTGTTGTAATATCTGGTAAGAACTAAGTATATTTAAATGAAAAAAGTAAAAAAATAATAATCCTTTTAGCAGTTAAAGTGTATAAGGGGTGTCAAATAACTTGGGGTGTAAGGGGCGTCGAATAACATCATAAGACTAGAGACACCCAAGCCAACCTCACCTGTACGTGGTGCACCCTGCTGAATAACGAACGAGGCAATGGTGAAAGCGGGGTGGTAGGGTTTTACAGCCTGACTGGGTCGCAACCACCCTGGATATGGCGAAAAACGCCCGTCATAGTGATTCGCTTCTGCGAGTCGCGTTTCGGGATCAGCTTTTCGCAGGTCAGCATGACGGCGGCGACGGGCGATGATGGATAGTGTGTCACTCGGTGGTCGCAATTGTTTTTGATTGTACTGTGCTTACCATCAGGCATAGTGCAGTATCATTTTACAGTGCTACAAAAAAAATAACTACTGAAATGTATATTAAAGCGTCAATTACGTGAAGTCCGGTGAAGCTGTTAAGACCTAGCTAGGACAATAGCATAGTCAGTTCGAAAAAAAAAAACGTCAATTACGTTATAATCTCATCTCAGCTATTGTAAAATCTGTTAATAACTGCTATATATATTAAAATGATAAAAAAAATAGACATCGATTACTAGAATCCAGCTAATATTAGAAATAATAATGTGAGTTTGTTTGTTTGTTTGTTACGCCTTGGCCTTAACTACTCAACTGTTTACTATAAAATTTTGCACACACGTTGTCAGGTGTACATAATCTTTTATATCCAGAAAAAAGTACAGTTCACGAGGTATTTATCAAGTCTGTAGACTTAACGATAGCGAAACCGCGTGCGAATAAGGTCTATATATACAGCAAATGTTAGGAGTCCGTCGTTGTGTGCGCATCATGCAAATACTGCTGCATAGATTTAAATAAAAAAAAATAGTTTTACTTATATAAGACACCTAATAGCACATTCCAAAAAAAAGCTACAACAGTCAGTATATCCTACATCCTAACGCGGAGTAGGGGTAAAGTGAAAGGCGCTCGGCAGAGCAATCAAGGCCAATATGGCGGCACCCCGGCGTTACGTGTTAAGACGTAAAAGCGTAAAAAACAAATAACCAAACTTACATTCATATTTATAATATTAATAGTAAAGATGTATTCCTGACATTAGTAACAATAAATGAGGACTAATTTCCGTTTTATTTTTGAGGACAGTAATAAATTATATCATAAATTTACGTCGTCGTCTTATGATCTTCTATTATTATTTTGAGTAAACGTTAAGTTGCATTTCGAGGTAGAAAGTCCTCTGGACATTTTAAAACAAAAACATTAATAATGTTTGTCATATTATGGATGTCACAATGGAATTTTTGTTTGAATTTTAAAATACGTGGTTTCTTTTCGTTACTTTTATGCCCTTTTTATGTCACTACATTAGCGCTATGGCAAAATATGTTAACAATATCCTTAGTGATTTTATAGTTAATGTAGAACGTTGTAACCTTCCAAATAAAATCGGCTAAGTGCCTTAAGCGCTCGCCTTAGTAGTCCGGTCAAGCTGTTAAGACCTTGCTATATCAATAGCGTAGTCAGTTCGGAAAAAAAAAACTTTGAAGTACGTGTAGGTAAAGTTTACATTCAAAGTTCTATTTGATTATTGTCAAAACATTCAAACTTTAAATAATAAAATCTCCTAGACAATAAAATAACAACCTTTGTTCAATTAAAACAATAAAATGTATAGATAAGAATGTGGAATAATATTATTCTAAGAACAATTAGTATTCACGATCATCAACAAAAGTTAAACGACGAACCTCAGGTATTATTGTACATACTTCTTAATTTTTAATCGAGATCGGTCAGTGAATCAAAAAATTTTGAAAATCAGAAATTATGACCTTTAGCAGTAGAGTTTAAAACTAACTACAGTTAAAATGCTAAAGTAGGTTTGTTTGATCCGTTTGTCCATTAATAACGCATAAACGGTGTAGTAATAACTGTTTTTTTTTTATATATCAAAAGCAGACAAACTAACAGGTGGGTCATCTGATGTTAAGTGATCACCACCGTCCATAAACACTAGCAACACCAGAGGAGTCGAAAGGGCGTTGCTAGCCTGTGTAAAAGAGTGGGGTTAGGGAAAGGGAGAAGGGAAGTGGGTATCCGGCGCTCTCACCGACCGAACGAAACGCAACAACGCAAGCACTGTTACTTCACGTCGGTTTTCTGTGAGAGGGTGGTATTACCCCGGGCGAGCCGACTCATCCATGCTGAAACCGTTAATAGCTTCAGCGTAGCTCTACCACCTACAAAAATAAGTATAATAAGATATCGTGATAATTTTCAAATAAGGGCAAAGTATCTAAGGAATAAAACTAAATAAAGTCGAGGCGGTCATAAGGACTGCCGACTGGAGTAAACACTCAAAACTCATAATAAATGTGTTCTCTATTGAATGTTCAATGAATGACAATATTTTATTTGTTTATTGAAATTATTAACACTAGTATGGTTTTCATATCTATTGGTACTCGGAGCAATAATTATATACATTTTTATAAAGTCTATTTATCAATCAAACGTATGGTATGACGCTGCAAATATCAATATCACATGTACACAGACCCCTATACTACGCGTCGCTAGTCTGACGCAACCCACGTAATAAGGCCGGTAATGCTGACGTAGGATGTCATGACGCGGAATTAAAAATTTATCTCCTGCCAAAAATACCGCTAAACGCGCCTTCATTTCAAAAAATCGAAATCTATCCAGTAGTTTTTTGCGTGATACGCGCATAACGATATACCACTATCATTTTATCAAGAAGAATATGATTTGGTAATTCAGATTCATATTTACCGTTGCAAAGTATACACATATGCGTAAGAAAAGGAAGATTACATCTAAAAAACAACAGTGAAATTCACCACTTTACAGCACGTATAAGGAATCTTTATTCGCGCCATTTTTTTTTTATTTAGTTGAAAAAAAAAATTTTCAACATTTTAAAAATGCAGAAATTTCAGCGAAATCTAAAGGGGTAAAGGGGTTCAAAAGTGGTCGATTTGGCATGGAATACCCCTTATATATTGGCACTCGGAGCAATAATTATATACATTTTTATAAAGTCTATTTATCAATCAAACGTATGATGAGCTGCAAATATCAATATCACATGTACACAGACCCCTTATACTACTAGTCGCTAGTCTGGCGCAACCCACGTAACCTCAATAAGGCCGGTAATGCTGACGTAGGATGTCATGACACGAAATTACAAAATTATATCCTGCCAAAAATACCGCTAAACGCGCCTAATGAAGTTTTTGTTTTACGGTTATATGTGCACAATTATATACCTCTATCATTTTATTCAAAGATATAAGAAGAAGATTATGATTTGGTAATTGAGATTCATATTTACCGTTGCAAAGTATACACATATGTGCAAGAAAAGGAAGATTACATGTAAAAAACAACAGTGAAATTCACCACTTTACAGCACGTATAAGGAATCTTTATTCGCGCCGTTTTTCTTAATCAGCCATCCAATCTAGAAAGTAATACAATCCCATGGAAAAACATGTCACCCTGGCTGGCGGATTATTATTACGTTTTTTTGACAAAGAATATCATGAGAGTAACGCCGCGCCCGTCTAGTTCGAGGTAACTCGTTGTCCCAAAGAAATTGTATCACGAATCGCATTTATAAACTGAATATTTTATGTGTTACTCATATATATTGTCTTGTAGAACCCTACGTACTGTTTGTTTACAAAATTGGATTTACGATAGGCAGATCTTTATAAGAAATATATACTCATTTGTTCATTACATCTATTTTTCTATCTATATAAACGAAAATGTGAATGAATGTTTGTTCAAAATCTTTAATTTCTGACACTTCTTCATCACATTACTTTTAAAATACTTGGGCCAATGAACTTCGCTCGCTAGATTAATACATTAATTACATTATATTTGGATAATGTCGTATTGCGCCATCTCACGAAACTTGTTTTTTTTTTAAATATCATATGAGGTAAACATGTGGGTCACCTGATGCTAAGTGATCACCACCGTCTATAGACACTTGTAACAGCAGGGGAGTCGCAAGTGCGTTGCTAACCTGTCTTGGGGGAGAGGTGGAGTAAGGGGAGGGGAGGTGGAACGTTCTCACTGACCGAACGAAACGCAACAATGCAAGCATTGTTACTTCACGTCGGTTTTCTGTAAGAGGGGTGGGGTGGTACTACCCCGGTCGAGCCGACCCTTTCATGCTGAAACCATAATAGCTTCAGCGTAGCTCTACCACCTACAAATCACCTACCTTGAATGTATCGGTACGTATCATACACTGGCAACAATGCAAGTACGATAAAGATTTACGAGATGACGGTATATGACGTAGGTTGTAATAACCGGTTATAAGGAAAATTACGTTTTTTGTACAATTGTGTTTTTACAGGGAAATCAACTATGTAGATAAATTTAAAATGCAATACCTTATCTAAATACAAATTTTGATTCAAATTGTTAGAGCCGTTTCCGAGGTACACGGAATAAATTTATATACATAATCGTTTTCAGTTAAAGTTATAACATTATGACACAACGTTGCATACAAATGCGCGTTGGTTTGCCATCTCTTGGACTAAAAATGTCTTAGCCTGTATTATTATACTAAAATTAATTTACACCAATCAATCAACGAAACGGGAGTGTAATAATTCACAATAAAAAAATCTGATATTTCGGTCTTAAGTATTGGCAGCACCAATAAAAGTAATCTCGTTATTTTTCATATATATTTTTCCGTGTTATAAGATTACGACGAATACATTTCATATTTTGAGGGTGACATATTTTGTATTACTAAAAACTTTCAAGGTTGCAGAATTAATCTTAAAGACGGTTAACTTAAATGTATGTTTAATTTTTTTGTGTAATAGTACTTTTTTATAGTAACACGTCAAAATGACTGCACTATGCCTGATGGTAAGCACAGTACAATTCAAAAACAATGCCAACCACCGAGTGACACACCATCCATCGCCAGTCGCCGCTGTCATGCCGGCCTGCAATAATAATATTTAATATTATAATATTATTATTTATTATTATAATATAATTATAATTTGAATAAAAGTTTCATATATTTGATTATTGCGTGCATAATATAGACTAGTCCACTAGGCGGTTCTCAATATGTTGCAATACACTGGTGAGGCGCAAGCACCGGTCAAGTGAGTCACTAGATTAATAAATACGATATTTTTATTTATTATTACATATAAAAACATCTAAATGTAAGTATCGTGGGGTGTCGTGAATTTGTAAAGAGTATCTTAGCGGGTCGCTTAGTAAAAAAAGTTGAGAAACACTGCACTGATATGTAAAAATATTTATAACGAATTATTGACTTTATTACTCACAGTATAAAATTATCGTCCATTTACATAATATGAAAAGAAATCTTTGTTAGTTTGTCCATGAATATTATCGCTAGATATTGCAGCGATGACAATGCTAATAAAATTGTTGGAATAAAATGAGATTAAAATTTTCAATTTTAGCTTGTTCGAGCATAAATTTTAAAACATTTCCTCCAGAGTTTCGTGACTAGATGCATGTTTCTAGAGTGCTGACGTCACTTTCTTGCATATGTAATAGAAAACAAATGTTACATGTCGGGTCGACCGAGTGGAATTCTTTAAAACGTGCTCTTTGCACTGACTCGGCTTCGAGGTAAAATTGAAATGACATGAGAACAAAGTTATACGTGTTTTTTACTCAGACTATGTTTGTTGTGTGTCAAATTCTTTATGTATCTCTATGCTGATAGTATACAATAATAATGACAATTGAATTTATTTACGATAGTTATAACGTATTAAAATTGAATATCATATAATTTATATTTACATGTTCAAAATATGTCTTTAAATTATAATAAGACAATAATTCATTTATTATTGTAATATCACGTGAAAGGAAATACCGATAACGACGCGTGACGTCATAGCTTCCGAAACATTGTTCTGGCATTAAGGGGCCGTTCAAGCATTACGTAGGCAGAATTTTTGTGATATCTGATCGCCCCCTGCCCCTTGTCATCAAAAGTAAACAAAGCTCTTACCCCTCCCCCCCCATGCTTATGTAAACATTTACTTATATCTATTCCGGTTTAATAAAATATTGGTGACGTAATCACTACCCGGACCCCCTGTCCCCTATGTCATCAAAAATAAGCAAATCAAGGACCCCTCTCTCTTTCAGTGTTTACGTAATACTTGAATGGCCCCTTACACTTCGTCATATATAATCGAAATTAAACGTTTGAATTACCTGAAAATCTTATTATTTATTATTATTTATATATTATATATTATTTATCTTATTATTATTTATTAATTTAAAACCACTCTTGAATTTTAATACTTCATATTATTATAATCAACTCAGTATCTCTCAGTTAGTTGTAAATAATACAAAAGAAGTAATATTTGCGAACAAATAATAATTACCAATTTACTTTATTTCTTACAAAGATCATTCGTAATATGAAATAAGAGGATTCTATTTTCTTTTTCTTCCCTTACGGGTGTCTCATAAATGACTACGTAATTATTTTCCTATTCAGAACAAACGGTTATACTTAATGAACCATCATTGGTCGAGGATGATGACCGGTTCTACTGAACCCTCGTATTGTCCGTATACAGTATCGTATTTAGCTCTCCCTAAGCTTATAATAATAACGAGATTTCTCGTCTACCAATGGGGCCCTTTAACCTTTTTTCTTTCGGGAAATGACATCGTTTCGTCGGATGGCCCCCGTATTGTTATTAGGTGCGTGTCTCGTTCGTGAATCTCCTGATATTCTCTACGATATACGAGTGTAATACAGTTATTTTTGCTTATAACCAACTAAATGTAGATTTAATACTCGAATAGAATGAAAGTTTTTTTTTCTTTTTTACTAAAATCGGTGTAATTTTCATACTTACACGTTTTTTCTTTCTACATGTGTTATTTATGTATCAAAGATCTCGCTTCTATCGACGTACGTTCTAATCATATATTAAGCTGGAACTTTAGATGTAGGCGAACATGCTGTTAAGATCGTAGCATGGTTAACGGTTTTTTCTATCACGCATCTGTCTAGCCACCACCTTCAAAATGTATCGTCAACAACTGCATTTGGGCAGTCACCTCTCTTAAACCTATAGAAGTCTAAATTTATATATTTATACTATTTATTTATATAGTTATTTTACTGAATGAAAACACGTGTTCCGGCAGCTTGAGAGTCAGTCCCACCCTCTAGAGTTCACGTGTTTATCATCTTAGACGTGTTTTCATTCAGTAAAATAACTATATAAATAAATAGTATAAATATATAAATTTAGACTTCTATAGGTTTAAGAGAGGTGACTGCCCAAATGCAGTTGTTGACGATACATTTTGAAGGTGGTGGCTAGACAGATGCGTGATAGAAAAAACCGTTAACCATGCTACGATCTTAACAGCATGTTCGCCTACATCTAAAGTTCCAGCTTAATATACGATTAGAACGTACGTCGATAGAAGCGAGATCTAAATACAATGAGCGTGCCAAATGAGGTTTGTCATCAGCATAATATTTGGAACCATAACCAACCATATAACTACCTCAGTGCTCACTTACACTGTATAAGGAACTATTGAAACAATAACTAAAAATATTATTATAAAGATTTATATTTACATTATTACATTTAATATACATTGCCATTAT
>MU159044.1:0-14105 GCA_015888305.1 Antheraea pernyi | reverse complement strand
AAAAAACCAATGAACTATGGTCGAATGTCGACCACTGGGCGCCCACTAGTTGGTATAAAACTGTATACAACATAAAAGTAACATCTCAAAGGTATTGTTCATTGTACTAGAGTACGGATTAGCTATATAAGAAGATCTTAATAATCCTATTAACATTGCTATACATGTTTCCATCGACACGAAGGAAATGTAAACATAATTACGTCAAAAAACAAACACGTCCAGTGAAGCGTGGTTTCGCCAGTGTAACAATAGATAATGTTGAATGACGTCATGGTATGCTTCAGTGTAAACCTGTTTAAACTCATTCGCATCATAGACCTACGCAATAGACCCTCGGCTTATTAGTTTAGGACTCTATTACGTTATGGATCGTAAGTACAAAGGGCCTTTATTAAAAGGTCGGTGATAGGGAGAGATCAGTGAAGGGTTCGTGAGAAATTTATCGTTGTGTATTCCCAGTTTTATCTTGAGTTTTTGTTTATAATTTTAAGTTTGACTTGTATTCTTCCTGGCAAGATTATACAGGTTAAAGTTGTACGCGAGTCTAGTACAAGAACAGTGACTGTCGTTAAGTAACAAAGATATTTTTGCAATGGTGATCTGAAGAACTGCTAATATGTCCTGTAAATACGTAGTGTCTGGAAATCACATTTTATAGGTGGTAGAGCCACGCTGAAGCTACTACTGGTTTCAGCATGAATGGGTCGGCTCGCCCGGAGTAGTACCACTCTCTCACAGAAAACCGACGTGAAGTAACAGTGCTTGCATTGTTGCGTTTCGTTCGGTCAGTGAGAGCGCCGGTGACCCATCTACTCTTCCCCCTCTCCCTTTCTCCACTCCTCCCACCCCCCAAACACAGGCTGGCAACGCACTTGCGACTCCGCTGGTGTTGCTAGTCTCTATGGATGGCAGTGATCACTTACCATTGTACATTGTTCATTTGCCTCCTATATAAAAAAATCAACTAATAGAGCGCCATCTTTCGATCTCTGTACGAAATGTACTACAGTCCTCGCGAAACTTTATGACCGTTCGAATATAGTATCGCAGAATATAAATTTATAGATACGTGTTACCTATATGTATACCATGGAGATATATAATTTAAGGTTAAATAAAAGCCAATTTTAGATTACTTTAGTAATATTATAACTTTGGCTTGTGTTAAATTGTGTTAAATTAATCTAATATTCAACCGCAGCGCCGGTTCCAATTACGAATCTAAACCATTCTCGGATACACTCGAACACGCGCTCAAAATTTCGTCAAAATCGGTCCAGCCGTTTAGAAGTTCAGTGACATACACACGTACAAAATAAATTTATATATAAAGATATAATTTCTCGGTAACCGATATTGATAGAATAAAAGTTAAAGTGGAATTAAAGTTGCCCCGAACTATGCACGAGTAATTTGTGAAAACCCTATTAAAATTAATCCAATAATTAGGAAGATTAACATTTTTAAAATAACGGACAAAAATGGTGTTCTGTTGCATTTCTTATGGCATCCATAAACAGCTTTTGTTCACAGTTTTATAACATAACCTCATGTCGAAGCGATCACCGACCTTCAGTCAAATCAAATCAAAAATACTTTATTCAGTTTAGACCCTAATAAGGCGCTTACGAACGTTAAAACTACCACCGGTTCGGAAAACGACCCAATCATCGAGAAGAACCGGTAAGAAACTCGATCGGGTATATCTTTTTAACATGTATATATATTTCGAATACATTATACGTTACAATACCGTTTTTAGTGGATGCACAGAGAGGAGTCAATTTCAGACATCACCATCGTTCACGTATTGATCCACTCTATAATAGCCTTTCGAAACTAAAACCTGCTTGACATGCCGCCGCTTAAATTTACAGTCTGGCAAATCGGTAATATGTTTTGTACCTAGAACGTTAGCCAAAAATGGCCAGATAACGAAGTTAAGTTCTGAAGAATTGAATGATAGTATTTGGAATATAGTAGAATATTTCTAAACTGTACTACGTCCATATTCGATTCAGTAAATTTTATATACAGGTTTTGTGGAAAAAATTATTAGAAATGAATTATGCCCGCAGAATTACAATTGTTTATACGAACTAATTATTTTCGTCTTGTAGGGTTTTTTTATCGCAAACTAATAGTCCCGAGGGATGTTATCCCGGCCTGATAATTAAAAAAAACATTGGCGTATTATATACCTAAAGCTTCCTCATGATTTACTTTATCTACTGGTGAAACCGTATAAATCTGTTCGGTAGTTTTTGAGTTTATCACGAACAGACAGACAGACAGACGTGGCAGAGGACTTTGTTTTATAATATGCAGTGATTTTGATATCTAATTATATTATTGGTAATTTTTATAGCCTCTATCAGTCTCTGAGTGACAGAAATAATTACTGTATACAAAGATTCATCTAATTCAGTAGAGAATTTTTTATTTTTTTATTGTAGCTCGGCAAAATGACTGCACTGTGCCTGATGGTAAGCACAGTATAATCCAAGAACAACGGTGACAACCAAGTGACATGCTATTCATCGCTGGTCGCCGCCGTCATGCCAGCCTGCGAAAAGCTGTATATGCACAGGCTGATCCCGAAACGCGACCCGCAGAAGCGAATCACTATGACGGTCTTTTTCGCCATATACATGGTGGTTGCGACCCAGTCAGGCTGTAAAACCCTACCACCCCGCTTTCGCCATTGCCTCGTTCGATATTGAGCAGGGTGCACCACTTGCAGGTGAGGTTGGCTCGGGTGTCTCATGTCTTAGATGTTATTCGACACCCCTTACACCCCAGAATAAACATTTTTTTTCTGCAGTTTCTATTACTAGTGGTTATTGTATCCTATCAATTGAAGAATTATCTTCAACTTCCTGTGCACAATTAAATCCGGACATATAAATAGACAAATAATTTTTTGACGTTAAATTGGTGTTGAGCGGTCTTTACATATTTAGAAATGTAACATCATACATGTTTTTTTAAATAAAATAAGGTATAAAAAAACCACGCAGTTGGAAAAAAAAAACAGACAGCAATACAGTTTAAGTCTCAACTATTGAAAGGCAGACTGATAGGATAATATAAACAGTTCTTGCAGTTTCTCAGTAGGATGAGTTTGGGTAAACTGTATTTGGTTTGCGAAACATCTGGCGCTGTTTGTTCAGCCTGGCTACAGTGTGCGTGTGAATCACAATGGAACTTATGGAACGTAGTCTTGTTCAGCGAAATATATTTTTTTATCGGCATCAGCAGAATTACTGTTTGTTTACTGACTCGAGCGTCTTCCGGCCGTTTTACGTGTAATATACGTAAATGTTGATCACGAGTTTCGGAATGTTCTAGATAATGTCTACAGAGCTGTTAAATTTATATGTGACCGCATGACGATAGTAAAAATGTTTATGGAACAAAGTTTTTTTTATAAAGATCAAGGAATTGCACATATCTTTATTTATGTTGATTGTATATTGTATATATTACTTGTATTAATAATATCAATACTAATTAATCTCTCAAATCTATTATTTTAAGGTAAAGGTTTGCCAACAGTTTTTTTAAATTAAGTTTGGATTTCTTTAAGAACGTATTATAAACATATTTGGAGAGTTTTTTCATGGTAAACCAAGCAACCAACCAACCAAGTAAACCAACAGACCAACAAATATAACTATATCGAATATAAAAAGAAAAAAGCCAGATGAGTCACTTTTTTATATCATAGAAGGCAAACGAACAGGTGGGTCACCTGTATTAAATTAATTAAAATATACATTACTCACACTACTGCTTCAATTTTACACAACATATACACCCATGCAAATAAAAAAGACATTTTGACATCCATCAATAACGGACTTCAAAAAAGGTTGCGAAGGAGGTTGTTATGCTCGACTGTATGTATTTTTTTACTCTTGCGTTCCAATTACCCTTTTTCATTCTACATTCAACAATGATATTAAAACATATAACTATCACTACATAGTATAAAACAAAGTCCCCTGCCACGTTTGTCCGTGTGTCTGTTCGCGATAAACTCAAAAAGTACTGAACGGATCTTCATACGGTTTTCACCAGTGGATAAAGTAATTGATGAGGAACGTTTTAGTATATAAATTTGTCTAGGTTTTGTGAAGATTGATTGAAATATAACGATAATTGTTGGACATGTCGGAAAATTTCAAACCGCCTGGGAGTTTTCATCGAAAACGCTGCCTAATCCTTTTGAGATATAATAATGTATGTTGGGTAAATGTTGAATTTTGTATGTATAGTTTAAAATAAAAGAAAGTGATGTCCATTGCAAAATGTATTGACGACTTAATATAATGACAATGACATGATACGTTTTTCTATTTCTTTTTAGCCATGTGTAAATAATGAAACAACAGAGACAATATAGATCTACAATAAAGTCTAAAAAGGGTATATATCTATCTTTTAAGGATAACCTATAATTTTTTTCATTAATTTAATTAATTTGGATTTTTTTTTTAATTAATATAAACATATTTGGAGAATTACTTATACTATTTTTTTTACCTTTATTATTCAATTCCGTCTATTTAATTCCAAAGTAAGAATAGTTAGGATTATGGTATATAAAAAAAACACCCAGACACATATCTGACAATTATTGTCGAGTCGTCGGTTATATGAATACTTTCTTACAATAGATGGCGCTGTAGCCGTTCGAAACTCATATTAACTATACCCATTGGCTTAGTAGGAAACATAATATTATAAAATCGGAGCCCGATAGGTGGCGTTGTAAAAAAGGACACCACAACATCTACTATGTTAGCTACTAACATACATTATAATTATTATTTGACAAATTAGCGTACAAAATGTCAAAAATTCTTTGTAAGAGCACATGTATTACCATATTTTTAAGCATTGTTTTAACATGTTAATTTTATAGTACACAAACCATGAAAATTTTTACATTCAGAATGTGCGCTATACTTATTGTTTTTGTTTTTGTTTCACATTGTCATAAATTTGCGTTTCTACGTATGAAAAACTAAAGGAAAAATGTGAGAGCTCGGGTTTTGTTATTAAATTACTCCCGGACGGTGACAAACAGTGGTCGCTTGCTCCTCGCTCGTTCATAAGCCGCGGTCAACTCGCTAATAAAACATCTGTGGCGTTCTTAGTTCTAACCCACGTTACTCTTATTAAGTTGCTACATTGAGATAAGTTGCATTATTTTTTAATTTGGAGCCTCGGCTTCTTAATTGAATGGTAGAAAAATTACTACGCGGATTAATGATTTAGTAAATTACTTTATTTGCATATTTTGGTAGTCATAATGTTCCTAATAACTGCGTTTTTGTTATTACTAGGTTCTGCCCGTGACTTCGACCGTGGGGAATAATTACTGTGGGCTAACACTAACACTCGGAAGGAAGCCCTCAAAAGGAAAAAATACCCGATTTTGAAACATTATTCATTAGGGGTTCCGCTACTATTAGTCTTCGCGTGATGATATATAGCCTATAACCTTTCTTGATAAATGAGCTATCTAACACTGAAAGATTTTTTTTAATCGGACCAGTAGTTCCTGAGATTACCTTCTACGACTTCACAAACTCACAAACTTTCCCTCTTTATAATATTAGTATAGATTATTTCTACAATTTGCAACATAATCTGATATTATACAAACGGAAGCTTCTTTTCTGGTTTCGTAGTTTTTGAAGTGAATACTTATTAAGACGTATTGAACAGTGAATGAAAATGAATAGTCTCGCTCGGGACGGTGCCGTTGAATTAGGCTTACTCGGTTTGACTCGACATCAAGCAAGCTCGGGTCTGTGACTAGTATTGCCCAAAGTCTCTTGCAGTCTTGGTCTTGTTATTGCGTTTTTGCAAGACCAATACCAAGACTAACCCCTGCAAGACTAGCGCAAGACGAGACTAGGCCTGCAAGGACGCAAGCGACGCGAGACTATTTGAAATATTACATAATGCATTCATTTTTGTGTGCCCTACTGTGAGACGTTAAGTGTACATCTTGGGTTTTGGTATATCAATGAAAAAAGATAAAGTTATGATTTCGTGTCATGACTTGCTAGTAAGCGTGACCGGTTGTATTGCGTCTGCGCGTAGTATAGCGGTCTGTGTTACATGTAATAGTGACCTTTTGTATTGAAACTGCGCAGCTCATCATATGTTTAACTATTTAAAAAACTGTATAAAAATTGATATAATAATTATTGTTCCGAGTCTTAACAGATGTGAAAACCCTACTAATGTTAATTATTTCAATTTATAAATTATGAAATTTAGATAATTCATACCATAATTCATTTAAAAATTCAAAATAGAACACAGTTATTCGATTGTTTTGTGTGTTTGACTTCTATCGGTAAACTCTATGACTGCCTCGACTTGTTTTTTTGTAAAATGAACGAACGCATCCCCTCACATAGTTATAGCTTAGTTTTGTAGGGTCATTAATTGATCATCATGATGTTGACAGGCGTAAACGATTTTTATAAACACCGCTTTTATGTTATAACGTGGCGTGTTGTAACTTTTGTACCGCTTATAACCCCAATCGTCATAAAAATTGAATTTCTAGATATTTATTTGTCACAGTGAATATTTACACAATATATACTTTGTGCACAAGTATTTATTACAACTAAATTAGAAATATCTAGAATCAGTATAAAGTAATAATACATAAAAACTCCAATCTTGAAAATATAAGCGAGCTGTCCCTTGCCATTTTCAAATGTTAACAACAAAAACTGTGCGCTTTTATTTCAAAGTACCCAATTACTTACAAAGAGATTAGGACAATCTAATATTACTACTATTACTAACTTATATAAATGTATAAGTAAAAATTAAATGTATACACTTGAGATACTACTCTGGTTATATGCAAACCATACATAATGGTATATATGATGTTAATTCACACACGATTCAGCGCGATTTTCGTGCGCTACTTTTATTCGAGATTGTGTGTCTTGGGTTTTTATATGTCAATGTCTTCTGCCAAAAATACCGCTCAATGCGCCTAAAGATTCTCTTAAAGTAAATCGTGAGCGTTCCACATCGCACGATGATAAATAATAACTTATGTTCTAATATATTAATGTCGCCGTGGACAATTCGTAAGCGTATCACGTAAAAGGCATTCGTTTTAAGGGAGTTCGCATCATCAACACGCCCACATGTCAATTAAATGACCCGCGCCTCGTCTAAAAGCCTTGCTTTATGGACTGTCCTTCGGTGGCTCACGTTCGCACCCTTTCGTCTAATCAAATTACCTACTACACGATATAACGTTGCTACGTTACTTTTAAAGCGAGTTTTTCGAAATTAGTCCTAATTATAACATTACTGTATCAACGATTTGTTTAAGTTTCTAAAATATTATTAACATTATTTCTTCGGCCGTCCTATTTAACTCTTTTGTAAATCCGTCATTTGTTTGTGTGCATTAGTATTGATTTTAGAATATTTAATTTTTCTAAGTAGTTCTTCTTGAGTTGGATATATCAAATAGTGAGAGGCTTACTGTTTGAGTTCGCTTGAAAAATATTTAGCTAACCGAAGTAATTTGTTTTTCGTGTCCATGTTTTTGGTCAACTTAAATTGTTAAGGAATTTTGGTTTTGCTTAAATACATATTACAATATCCTTAGTAAATTCTCATGGCGCTGATCTGAATTGATATCTCTGACATATTTACGTACTTCTAATCTTATTTTTTTTTCATAATATTATATCAATAATTATATGTATATATAACAACTTTGCTGCAACTAAAAATAATACTAAAGATAGTTCTGTAGTAACATATTTTTGTTCAAGTTTTAAAATGATAAAAATATTCGTAAAACTCTATTTTTTTTTTAATCATGGCGGAAGAAATTCCCACAACGTCTATTTCCAAACTAAGTTATATTATAGATATTTAAACACTCAGATAACACTAACGACTATGGTCATCACACGAAAGTCACTTCAATTAACTCATCAGAATCTGTGACATTTTTAGCTCAATAATAGGACTTTCTACCACTGCGGAAGAGACCTGTCACGCACGATGAAATTGAGATCGTTTGTTATTTATATCAGTAAAGTTTTTATAGCGGACAGTATTTATCAGGTTCCTAAATTTTAGTTATATCCAAGAAAAATTATCTCTATAATATTGAAAATCTACACATATAATGTAAATCTAAATTGTCTGAACTTTTTAGATTTTTGTGTAAAAAATTGTTGCAGGTTTCTTGAAATAACTTATGAGATATGAAATACATTTCAATCATTTTTAGAAATGTCTGTCTGTCTGGTTGTATGAACACGCATAACTGCTAAAGTACTATATTCCCGATAAAACACCACCACCAAGAACACCACTACGCTATTGACCAAGCAAGGTCTTAACAGCTTCACCGGACTACTTGTCTTCGAGTAACATTTAATCTTTGTTTCATTAAAATCGGTTAGGTCTATCAAATGTTATTGTAATTTTAATAACGACGCGCCTTAAGTACGAGATAAAAGTAGATAAGTAAATGGGTTTCATTTATTACTTTTTTGTAGATAAGGTTTCACACGGATGAAATCTCGGGCACAGCTAGTTTCCAATAGAGATAATCTCTATAATATTGTAAATTATTAATATCTCTATGATTATCCTTGACACGGGACACGTCCGAGTTGTGTTATTCGAATGTTCGTTCATTTCAAGCCGCGTGTCTTGTGTCCCGGTTCTCGACAACTGTGAAATTAGATCTTAAAGTGGCTGTATTTCGTTTCGGTATAAAGGAGACTCAGTGTTACAGCTTTCAGATTGGAATTTCCTTTTAGAACTATTTTTAATTCAACTCAACGAATGGCACTGAAGGTTAAAAATATCTACGTCGACGTAATGTGTTTTGGGAAATATATATATATATAGAGTAAACGTATGTATTATTTTACCAGTGGGGTATCTTGAGTACTATTAAATATCTATAGTAGCTGATATTTATTAAGTTTCATGCAATCGATACAGTGTTCGGGTCAACTGCTAAACGTATATTTTTCAATAATAATTTATTTCAAGTTTTAAGGAATTCTGTTCTATAATATTCGAAAATAGCATTCATGTTAATATATTTATATTCGCAAGTTATTTTAACTACTAATCGATGAATTCATAGTAAATAAAATTAACGTCTACAACTTTTTTAGTGAAAGTGTAGTTTGCCACTTTTACTTCTGTATGACTCAATTATTAATATGGTTACTATTGGCCGAATAGTCCAACCAAAGCAAAAACGGTAAACTTAAAGTTCAAATAATTGTAAATTTTAATTTTAGAATTGTAATAACGAGGAATATTATGTAAATTAAGATACTTTCCTCCAGGTTCGGTGGTTCGAACAACAACGGGAGAAACGTCGAGTGAAGCGAGATTACAATCCGTACGATAGAGCGGCTATATCGCAGCGCGCGCGCCGTCTGCCAGCGCATCGCACAAGACATCGAGCTCTCACCGGAGCGCCTTACTTTCCTGACCCCCTGTATAAGGAGCAGTGGTATTTGGTGAGTTCGATAACACTACTGCACTAATCCACCAAATCATTAATTTCTTAATTAACATTTCATTCACACGCATAGTTTAAAAATTCATTGACATGAGTACGTGAGACATGATTCTAGAAAGTAATATCGGTCACCGATCCCTCTCTTATATATTTAATACATACATTTTAGGTGTCTTTATAGTACTAAATGACCTAGTAAAAAACTAATTTAAACAATAAAGTTAAAAAAAAAAAAATTACTAATAAAGAAAAATATAAAACATGATATGTCTTTGGTTAGCACAAATTTGGTTTTTCAAAGTGGGTTTTGGGTCAAATTTTGATAATTCTGTAACTTTATCTCACGTTGAGGTACAAACGACGCACTAGCGAATAGAAGCTTTATAATATATTTGTTACGTTTAAAATTATTTATTATATTTGGAAATTATGTTACTGGGATGTAGCTCTACTTTAAACATACGTAATACCATTACAGTTTAACATTTATATTTTTATGTATGTCATAATGCAAAACTAATTTCAACAGAACGGTGGTGCAAAGGATGGCTTGGACATGAACGTAGCGGCAGCATGGCAGAGAGGATATACCGGCAAAGGGATCGTTGTTTCAATTCTTGACGACGGTATACAAACGAATCACCCAGATCTGGCTCAGAATTATGTAAGTATAGATTTCTTAGATCTACCCATAGAAAAAGCCAACAGAACACAGTATACTATTATATAAAGACAAACTGTCTGGTATTATCTAAATTTACTCTCTGTGATAACTTTCAATACTCCTACGATATACGTGTTGATTTTGTAAAGTGACTGTAGATAAGCGACCCGCATGTAGGGGCACAAAGTTAACTGGGTTTCTAACTATTCATGATTAGAAGGTCAAATTTTAAATACGTCTGAAAAGCAGTTCGTATGTGCCAAATGAACCGCACATTTGTCTATGTAAACTAAAGGTTCTCCTCTCGATCCCTTATTTGGGAACTTTAAAATTAAACGTTAATATGCTCGAAGAGTTTCAGAGTTCCGTTCAATGTTTAACAAATATTTATTCTACATTTCGAGTAATATATGTAATTTGATTACTAAATTTTGACGAGTAGCACACATAAGGAATTTGGACTTAATTAATTATATTGTTAATGTTACAAAAACAAATCTAACACTGTTGACCTTACTTTGAACTTCGCTAATCGCTGTGAAATTTAATTTTGTAAAATAATGGAACATGGAATATATCAAAATAAAAAAAAAGATTTCGTTATTCAGGATCCTCTAGCATCGACGGATATAAATGGCAACGATGACGATCCGATGCCGCAGGATAATGGCGACAATAAACACGGTACAAGGTGCGCTGGCGAGGTGGCCGGCGTCGCTTACAATCAATATTGTGGTGTTGGTAAGATTCATTTACTTCCATTATTTTGAGCACAAGGGAAAGACATAATTTGCAAATACTCCATGAATTAATCGTGACGTATAAATTTTTAAGGTATTGCATACAATGCGAGTATAGGTGGTGTAAGGATGTTGGACGGTATAGTCAATGATGCAGTCGAAGCTCGAGCGCTAGGTCTCAATCCTGATCACATTGATATCTACAGTGCTTCTTGGGGACCGGAGGATGATGGTAAAACTGTTGATGGGCCTGGGCCTTTAGCAAGGAGGTGTGTTAATAAATTCATTTTCACAAAGAAAACATAAAAAATCGACATTACTTTTTTTTAGTGTGGTTTTTTGTTGGCATTATAATTTATTATTTTCTTATTTCAGGGCATTTATTTATGGAGTCACTAGTGGTCGACGCGGTAAAGGTTCCATTTTTGTTTGGGCGTCAGGAAATGGTGGAAGACACACCGATTCTTGTAACTGTGATGGTTACACTAATAGCATATTTACATTATCAATATCTAGTGCCACACAGGGTGGATACAAACCTTGGTACCTTGAAGAATGTTCGTCTACTTTAGCTTCAACATACAGTTCTGGTACTCCAGGTCATGATAAAAGTGTAGCTACCGTTGATATGGACGGTAGACTAAGACCAGACCATATATGTACAGTGGAACATACGGGAACTTCTGCATCTGCTCCGCTAGCTGCAGGTATCTGTGCTTTGGCTTTAGAAGCTAACTCTGATCTAACTTGGAGGGATATGCAATATCTTGTAGTATTAACTTCACGGCCTCAACCGCTGGAAAAGGAAAATGGATGGATCATTAATGGAGTCAAAAGAAAAGTAAGTCACAAATTTGGTTATGGACTCATGGATGCTACTGAAATGGTTAATTTAGCAGAACAATGGATTTCTGTCCCACCTCAACACATCTGCAAATCGCAAGAGATAAATGAAGATAAATCGATTGAATCAACATTTGGCTACACTTTATCTACTCATATGGATGTCAATGGTTGTAGTGGTACAGTTAATGAAGTACGTTACCTTGAACATGTGCAATGTAAAATATCTCTAAGGTTTTTCCCACGAGGTAACTTACGCATTATTTTAAAATCTCCAATGGGTACAACATCGACCTTACTCTTTGAAAGGCCAAGAGATGTCGTCAGCTCAAATTTTGACGATTGGCCATTTTTAAGCGTTCACTTTTGGGGAGAACACGCTGAAGGTAGATGGACGTTACAAATAGTTAACGCTGGCAATAGACACGTGAACCAACCAGGAATATTAAAGAAATGGCAACTGATATTTTATGGTACTTCAGTTGACCCAATCAGACTTCGATCTAAAAGACCGTCGGCTTTAGCACCTCCGTTTGCATTCCCGACCGCCGCGGACGGTTACGATTCGATCGGTGATTCTTTTTACAACACTGACACGTTTGTCAACTATCAAAACTTTCCTAATTTATTCGCCGCCGGGTCTGACCCGGAGAAGGCGGTAGCCCGTCTCGACGGACATAACGTCCCTTCACCGCATGGGGAAAATGTCCTCGCCGATAGTAACGACAAGCGTGTCATGCATGAATGTGATCCCGAATGCGATTCTCAAGGATGCTATGGAAAAGGACCCACTCAATGTATTGCATGTAAGCATTATCGCCTGGATGACGCTTGTGTATCTCGCTGCCCTCCGAGGAGTTTTGCAAACCAAGGTGGTGTGTGCTGGCCTTGTCACGAGTCTTGTGAGACTTGCGTCGGTCCTGGCCAAGACTCATGTTTAACTTGTGCTCCTGCTTATTTACTTGTAGCCGATTTGGCTGTCTGTCTGCAACAGTGCCTCGACGGTTACTGGGAAGACACTGAATCAGCAACGTGCCATCCGTGTGCACCACACTGTGCAACATGCTCTGAGAAAGCTGACACGTGCACGTCTTGTGAGCATCATTTAGTGCTTCATGATGGAAGTTGTCTAGCCTCTTGTCCACCTTCTCACTATGAAACCGATGACTACATGTGTGCAAAGTGTCACAACTCCTGTAGCACTTGTGAGGGTCCACAAGAAGATCAATGTGTGTCTTGTCATCCTTCAAACTATGCATTGGATGGACGCTGTTTCTCGACATGCCCAACTGGGTATTACGCTGATAAGAAAAGGAAAGAATGTATGAAGTGAGTACTAACTGTATGTAAATTATTTGTGTAATTTACACAATATATGTAATTTACGTAATATATGTGTTGAGTATGGAAGTAAAATTTCTTATAAGAGGGTTTTTCAATTCTGATCCGCAACCTTTTTGTGTGATTAAAAGTGGTGAAGGTAAACACTATCGGGTACAGTGGGAGTACTGTCTGGTTTGCCTTTGGGTATTGGACAACAGTATGTCTCAACATACGTTCTCGCTGTCTTCTTTTTTTGTTGTCCGTGGTTCCGCTTAATCCGTTCATACTTCGTGGCGAAAACTGAACACAATCTATGCTATTCAAGCTATTATATTATTCAATGCTATATATATATACATATAATGCTATATAATAATAGCTATTATTCAATGAATAATTTAAAATATTTCCCTGTAAATACAAAACCACACCCTGTTTTTTTATATTCTACAATTCCCGACTATGACTGAAGTAATATTGATCTAACTATTCTTCCATGGTAGTGTAATTGTAAATTTCAGTAGATTATCTAAGAAGCATAAAAGCTTAGACTGATTTTGTTATTATTTGTAATAGATGTTCCGCCGGATGCGCTACTTGCACGAGTGCATTTTGTCTCACTTGCGAAACGAATTGGGAACTCAATAAAAAGGGCAAGTGCATGCCGGTGGGCGCCGATAAATGTGCTGTCGGAGAGTTTGCCGATGGCCAGAGATGTAAAAGATGCAACGAAGTCTGCGAGTCATGTTTCGGGAAAGATGAGTCGCAATGCCTCACTTGTCAATCACCTAACTTAATACAAGATTTTAGGTAAGTATGTCATTGTAAGTTACTTTAATGATTATATTATTTACCGCACAAGCTTTTTTATCTTAAGTATTTGAATCCTGTCTTTGGATTAATTGTTCTGTTTTGAAAGAAATTTTAAGTTGATTAGATTAGATTATTATGTATCTGTTTGATA